>JARUPZ010000003.1:7966812-8106812 GCA_031213475.1 Nereocystis luetkeana
GTCAATCCCAGCACCCCCCCCCCCCACCACCACCACGCCACTCCTACCGCATAAAAACGCACAAAAACGAAACAAAATAACCCTGAAACGAAACCAAATACGACGTCAAGAAAATTAACAAAATATTATGTATATATATATACCTCTCCTCTGCCCCTATCCCCTTCCCGCCCAGCCTGCGAGGGTCTACGGTCCTACGACTACGTACGGCCATGGACAACACGAGTACACACCTCTCCCACACCTATCCCCCCCTTTCCCTCTCCCTTCCCTTCCACTAGAGCCTCCCCCCCTTCACCCCTGATGCAGGCCCATCGGAGGCATTCCCATGTTGTGCCCTCCCATCCCAGGGCCCCATCCCTCTCCACCCCCGCCGTGCATCATGTGCTGCTGCGGAGGCATGTGCTGCTGGAACCCCCCGCCCCCACCGCCATACCCTGGGGAGGAGGCGGGGGCATCCCCTGGGGAGGCATGCCCCCCCCGGGGGGTGGGGGTGGCGCCACCGGACGAGGTGGGCATGTAGGCGGGCATCGATCCGGGGGGAAGGGGGTGGCATGCCCGGCGACGGCGGTGGCGGTGGGGGCACGCCCGGCGGCAGCGGCGGTAGCGGGGGCATGGCACCCTGAAATTGCGGTGGCAGACATAACGAAAGATATGGGAAAAGACACGCACGAGCGCGCGGGGCGGGGGCGGAGGGAGAAGGACGAAACGAAACGAAACGAAGCGAAACGAAACGAAACGAAACGAAACAAACGGGAAACAAAACGAAACGAAACATAACATAACGAAACGAAACGAAACAAAAAGAAACGAAACATAACGAAAAGAAACGAAACGTAACATAACGAGAAGAAACGAAACGAAACGAAACACAAACGAAAAGAAACGAAACGAAACAAAAAAAAAACGAGACGAAAGAGCGGAGGGAAAAATTAGACACAAAAAAGCGTCGAGAAAGAGGAGGAGGCAACTTACGAACACAAAACACGAGCACTACGTTAAACATGTGGACACCATCCTTACGGTCCTGACATCAACATAAGCGCTGGTCCAGCGCGGTCAAGCACAGGGGCAGGCGGGCGAGCAATATGCAACTGAGCGAGAGCGCTAGACCTGTGTAGGGGGGGGGGGGGGGGGGGGGGGGGGGGGGGGGGGGGGGGGGGGGGGGGGGGCGTTGGGAGGGTGGGAGGGAAGGGGGCGCCCGCGGGAAGGTTGCGCCGGCAGCTCGACCCACAGCCAACGACAACAGGCCCCGAAACCAACGGAATTAAAAACGTCCAAAAGCACAACAACACGATTACACGCACACACACGCGCACAAGGTCATGGGGGCGAGCAAACAAGCCAGAAGTATCGTCGACATGCTTGAGAATAAATCGCAACGAGGCTGTCAAGCCCCGAGGAATAAAGGTACGGAAGCAGGCACACCGGCCACTGCAGGCAACGATTCCCGAACACCACCACAAAGTAGAGCACCAAATGAAACCACCCTCCACTTTACCCAAGGGCCCACACGCCAACGCGCCGGCGGCCTAATCAACATCAAGTGTCATGTCAATTGCAAGCGCGAATGACCTTCCCCCTTCGCCAATCGCCCCCCCCCCCCCCCCCCCTTACCCTTTTCCCTCCCCAATCCCGAACACTCTGCCCCTCCCTCTCTCAATCGTACCCCCCCCATCCCGACAGCCTTTACCCACCCCCCCCCCCAATACCCTCTATCCCCCCCACCCCCCCTCCTACCCCCCCCCCCCCCCTCCTACCCCCGCCCCCCCCCTCCAACACCCCTACAATGCCGGGACGGAGCATGCCGGGTTTTCCCATGCGAGGGTCTATGGTCATACGACTACGGCCAAGCATGTGATCTAGTACATCTCTCCTATCGAGTACACCCCCACCCTCCAACACCCCCTTACCCCCCCCCAACACCTCCTACTCCTACCTCCCACCCCTCCAACACCCTTTGTTCCTCCCGTCAAATACCCTCTACCCCCCCAACACCCTCTACGCCCCCCCCCACCGCCCCCCCAAACACGCCTTACTTCCCTCCCAAGCCCTAACCACAACCCCACCTCGACCGGCCTCCAAACCTCCTCCCCCAACCCAACCCCCCCCCCCCATACGTATGCACGAAAGCCCGCCTCACAAGCAGGCAGGTTCTCAGCAGGAGACACCTCACCCTTCCTGCGACTCGCCAAGCATGCACCTCACGTTTCGCTTCGCGCTTGGAGCAAGCAATGTCTGCGTGGTCGGTGGAAACCCGACGTCCTCCGTCCTGACATCTACATACTAGAGACGCGAGGGGTATACAGTCACACGACTACGCCCATGCATGGCTTAAGCACAACCCCCCCCCCCCCCCGGAACAAATGAGTATCCCCCCCCCCCCCCCTCCCCCCCCCCTCAGCCCAGCCCCCCCCCCCCCCGAGTAGCCTCCAGCCTTCGCATTCCCCCAAATAAACTATCACAAGATAGCACACCAGGGAGCAAGACAACTACAGTGATGTGATAGCACACCAGGGAGCAAGACAACTACAGTGCTATTGAGTGTTTTGTTTGTGCTCACCGGAGGCGGCGGCAGCGGTGCCCCCCCTGGCCCCCCTGCTCCGACCCCTCCGGGGGCGGGTGCAGACCCCTCGATCTTGCCGGGGGCCACGGAGAAGAGAGTGTGGACCTTGAACTTGCTCGGATTGTTCGAGGCCAGCAGCCGCTCCGCCTGGGAAAAACAAGTATTTACGTTATTTAGATACGGACCGATGGATAGGCGAAACACGGCGACGAATAAGCAAAACAGGCGGGACAGACAGAAACGCCAAACAAACAGAAAGAAAGGAAGGTAGACGGGCAGGCAGACAGACAGACAGACACACAAAAAAAAAACGACGGACAGACAGGCGGGCAGGCAGAAAGACAGGCGGGAGGGTCAGGGGACGGAATGGCGAAGCGACGGATTTGCGGACGGAATGGCGAAGTGACGGATTTGCGGATAGACAGGCAGACAGGCGGACAGGCGGGAGGGTCAGGGGACGGAATGGCCAAGGGGCGGGTTGGCGGCACTGCTGCCCGAATGAGTGGTATACCGACGGCAATGACTGTACAGTAGTAACGCCATTGCCGACGGATGGAACAGGGGTATAAGTGACGGACCGAATGACGCAAAGTGACCGAATCACGGAGACCGACGAAAACCGAGTGGAGGAGGGAACGTCTCGATGGCCGACGGCATGACGCAAGTCGCTGACGGACGGAATAAGGTATTAAAGAGGTATACAGCAGCGGCCCCTCTATAGTGCCGGTTGAGTAGCACCGGCTGCCCGCTATACGCGGCGCCCGTGAAAACGCTTAGCTCAGATGGGATTGAGCGGTGCGTATGACGTAGTGTGCGGGTTAGAGCCGGTGGCCGCTATGTAGTCGCGGTATTATTGGCTGGCGCATATATATCGGCAATATAGAGGGACCTTACTGTACAGTGACGCAACTACTTGACGGAATGCCGGAGAGGCGGGCGTGCGTTGCCGTTGTAAATATTGCCATTCTTTGTTACGCTGGCACGGCAACCGCCGATGCCGGCCCGAAACAACAACAGCAATAACAGCAACGAGAAAAACAACGACAGCAACAACAACAACAGCAACAACAAAAAGGGAAAAAAGAGACAAATACAACTGAGAGCGATCGCGCAGCGTTATATGATGGACCACGGCCCAGCCCGGCCCATGACATTTGCCAAACACTCGCCCGGGTCCGGCACTCTCGGATTGTTCCCGAAAAAAATCGCTCTCGACCAACAATCCGCGAAAAAATCGCTCCCGACTGACTGACTGACTGACCTGGCCGCCGTGCCGTTCTCCCTTGGAGTCCTTCTTGTAGGCGTACTGCACGGAAATCTGTCTGTTGCAGAGGTACTGGTTGTGCATGCACTCGATCGCCATATCGCTCGCTCCGAACCTGGAAACATAAAAATAAAAATATATGCATATGTAATACAACACGGGATGTATATTCAGGGCGGGCAACTGGGTGTACTTATGTCGTCGGGTAGCAAGACCGGTGTAATGTGCAGACAACAACGGCAACACCACGTGGGGTTTCGCCCCCCCACCCCCGCCCCCCGCCCCTCTCCCAATGACACACAGACAGAACCAACACACACACATACCTATCTACGCAAGAGAGCGGTTGCTACGTACACGGATCGAAAGCCTTCAAGCCAAACCGAGTCGGGCGAAATTCATGCACAGGCGAAAAACCGCCTGGTATCATAACACCAGAGGTACCATATACAGCAGTAAGTCGGAAGGCGAAACGTTAGCCGAGTTCGAGAAATTTACCAAAAGGCCGTCGCGCACAACCTGGAACCCCGAAACTTTTTGAACGGCGGGGTTTCCACCAATCAACGTCGACAAAGGGGAAGGGAGAATATTTTCCGCAATCCATACAATTACGTCCAGAAATATAATGCACACTTGGGTGTTGATAAGAAAAGCCAAACGAGACTTATATTCCCGGACAGAGCGGTGCCGTTAGCCTCGCTCTGCTCCGATTTCGAACCGCCGCGACCACCGAAACATTTTGTTAAGTACGCGCCCGAACAACGTATCTGCCCTGCTTCCCCCTCCCGTTTCCCTGCCCTTCGTCCCTCCCAAAAAAGAACCATGCAAAATAACCCAGCCAACCATCAGAAACGACAACGATGTATATAGTGCTTGCGAAACCACCGCCCCCACTCCCCCCCCCTGTATCTCTCCCTCCCCTCCCCCTCTCTTTCTGGGAGAGGCCAGACCAGAAAAAACAACAACAACGAAAATCGACGATGTCATCCCTGTGGAAGAAAACCCGCCTCACAAGCAGTTCTTGGTAGGATGCAGCACACCCTTCGTGCGACTCGCCCAACACCTCACGGCGCTTCGCGTTTGGTGCAAGCGAACGCCTGCCTGGTCGGTGAAAACCCCGTCCCGGCATTGCAGGGATGCGAGGGTCTATGGTCATACGACTACGGCAATGCATTAAATGAGTGCCCTACCGCCCGCAAAGGCAGGCAATAAACGTTTCCCCCTCCCCCCCCATACGACCACGGCCACGGCATGACATCAAGTACACCCCCCCCGGTCTTAGCCTCCTCCGCCGCTTACCCCCCTCCTCACCCGACCACACCCACATCCCTCCCGCTCTATAAACCCCCTCCCCCATCCTACAACCATACATATAGCTGCCTTACTCGATTCAACAACTCAGATATTACCAGACTATGATATACTCCGTACCTGGTATTCTGTAAACAAAAACGCCTACCACGTATGTACCAATCTATCGCTCCGTCCCAAAATATCAACATAGAAACGGCTGCAATTTTTTTAAGAGACGCCATGACTCACCCATCGTAGCTCACGAACCCGTAGCCCTTCGACATTCCCGTGTCCGGGTCGCGCATGACCTTCGGTGTCTGGGTGATGAACCCGAAAGCCGAGAAGGTGTCGTAGAGCATCTTCTCGTCCACGTCGGGGTCTAGCTGTCCCACGAACAGGTTGGCGCCCACATCGTTTGCCTAGCCTCGCACGCGGTCGGCAGGTCGGTAGGTAGGTCGGTTTGGTTTGGTTTGGTTTGGTTTGGTCTGATCTCGGTTCCGGTTTCGGTTTGGTTTTGGCTTTGGTTTGGTTTGGTTTGGTTTCGTTGGTTTCGTTTAGATTGAATTAGTTTGGGTGTGTGTTTTGGGTTGGTTCGCTTTGGTTTGGTTTGGTTTGGTTTAGTTTTGGTTGCGTTTGGTTTGGTTTGGTTTGGTCCGGGTTGGTTCGGTTTTGGTTCGGTTCGGTTCGGTTCGGTTCGGTTCGGTTCGGTTCGGTAGGTTCAACAACACGAACAACGACCGCACCACTACAAACACCACCACACCACCACCACCCTCACCTTTCTATCTTGAGAAGCCTTGTTAACTCGGAGGGGCTTGCCGAAAAGCTTCACCATGTTCATGATCTGTCCACAGGACAGTCAAGGTACATCAATGTGAGCGCCACCGAACCAAGCACAGGGAGGCGTCAGCAAAAAGGGGAGGGGGCGGGGGGAGGGTTTTCGCATGTTCACTTGAAACCATGATAACATATTTTCCATATTTAAAACAGAACTGATGTCCCCCTCTGCCCCCATACCCCTCCCCCCCCCGTCCCCCTATTACACAAGGACTACTGATATATTTTTCTTGGTCACGAAAACAAATAAGTACTGCCGTAGTCTGCTATTGATAGTCTACTATTACGGGGGACCATAGTTAATGGGACCTATGGTATACGTAAACACCTATGTATTTAACCATTTTTACTGACAATATGTGTTCCTAATAACAATGGTCCCCCGTAATACTGTAACCGCGTGGATCGGGCCTCCCTTCCTCCCTTCCTTCCACCACGGGAACGCTGCTGCTAGCCAAAAAAAAAAAAAGGGAGCAGCTCAACAACCACAGACAAGAAACACAAAACAAAAACGCACAACAAACAAAGTGCTTCCTCGGAGTCAGGTCTGGCGCTACTGCCGCGTCGGGCGTAGAAAACGTTTGCTACACGAACGAACCAACGAACGAATGTACGCACAGGCTAGGCCGTCAAAATCAAAATCAAAACCAAAACGAACACGACGACGAGGAAAAAAAAATGCACATTAGTAAAACCGCATGAAACAGAAACGACAACGACAAGAAACGAAAACCACGACGAACCGAACCGAAACCGAACCTGGCCACACTATTCCAAACCAGAACACACACACACAACCGAAACCAAAATCGCCCCCCCCCCCGATTTATTTTTTAAAATACCACACCACACCACACTACCGTAGACCAAAAGCAGAACCACACTGAAACGACGACCAGTATCATAGCAACAGACTACTGTAGACCAAAAGTTGAACCCCACCAAAGCGACCGTACCAATAAATACCACCCCAACCCGGCCTGCTCCGTCCCGGCATTGTAGGGATGCGAGCGTCTATGGTCGTACGACTTACGGCCATTAGCATGGCATAAGTACACCCCTTGCCACGGCCATGCATGATATCGTGTACCCCCCCCCCCCCATGCTCCGTCCCGGCATTGTAGGGATGCGAGGGTCTATGGTCATACGACTACGGCCATGCATGAGATCGAGTACATCTCGACCATCGAGTACACCCCCCCCCCCCCCCCGAATGTGACATGTAGGAGTTTGGCACACTATTACAGGGGGCCATAGTTAATAGGACCTATGTTATACATAAAAACCTATATATTCAACAATTTTTACTAACAACATTTGGTCCTATTAACTATGGTCCCCCGTAATAGATGGCAGCGAGAACACGATCGCTATCTTAGGAGATAGATGGTGGCCACAGGCTGCGAAACAGGAAGGGGATGAGCAAAACATGGGTGAGCAAAACATCTCTATGTAATATACCTGGTATGGAAACAACGCAATGAGCGCCCAACTGTTGGAGGTGTCTTTGCTACAGTCGGAGTAGGAACGGTGCTCCGTTTCGAAAGGGAATGCCTGGTCAATGGTCAAATCACCCAAGGCGAGCAACAAATGAGTGCGCCCCCTCCCTCCACCCCCTTCTGGCGACGCACTGACCTTGATGGCGTACTCCGCATCGTCCTCGCTGCGGAACTCAACGAAGCCGAATCCCTGGTGCACTCCGGTGACCTTGTCCTTCGGCATGTGGACGTTCGCCACGGGCCCGGCCTGAATCATAAGCTGCCCAAACACAAACGAACACAACACACATAGTAAACCAAACCCCGGTGAGATATAGAAGCTCGAAAAAAAAAGGGACGTACAATGAAAACATCTACAAGCTCTTTTGATGGAGCATGTTTAACATGGCCCCACCAGCAGAAGAAGCAGAAGCAGTAGCAAGAGCAGCAGCAGCGGCAGCAGCAGCAGCAGCAGCAGCGGCAGCAGCAGCAACAACAGCGGGCGGCAGCAGCGGCAGCAGCACCATCACCACCATCAGCATCAACAGCGAGGTCTAATGTGTAACCCTTTTAGAACAGCAGTCCCATTTTGGGGACAAACCACTCATAATTTGACTGGTTTGTCCCCAAAGCGGGACTGCGGTACCGAGAGGTGTGCAAGCAGCATTACACCTGGTGCCTGGTAGGATAGGGTTCTCACGTTCCCACACACTGCCGTACCTGGTACGGTATTTAGTACCGCAGTCCCTCACCTCCCAAAGAAGAGCCTCGGTGACGGAAGAGTCCAGGTTTCCGGTGTAGCACGTGGCATCCTGGTTGCGCTGCTCGATGGACGCTGACATGCTCGCCTCTTGCCTCGAGACAGAGAGATACTATTAATACTCGTGCTCACGTGCTTGCTGCTGCTGCTGCTGCTGCACGCCCCCGTCCCGCCCCGCCCCGCCTTTTTCCTCACAAACCACCCACCGGCACCCACCAACCACCGCCAACCTTTCCCCCCCCAATTGCGCTCCCGCGAGGGCTTCTTCTTAGGTGGATCCTCCGCGAGTTACAGCAAGGTGCCTGTTCGAACAAACACGCCACCCAGCTGCTGCCCCCTCTCATGAACAGCCAACCACAATCAACGCTGTGCCTCCCCTCAGATGTATCCTCCGTCCACCCTCTCTCGTACCAGTTGAATATTTGACCTGTCGGTACTATTGATTTTGATACGGAGAACGGCGGTAGTGGAGCAGCAGCAGTGGAGAGAGCCTGGTTGTGCGACGTGTGTGATTTTAGGTGCGTGGCGATATATCATAGCGGGGTTCTTCAGGCTGAGGGTCACCTGCGCAGCATTGCGGTTGGCGATTGTTCGTGGCAGGTGGTCGCGGTATGCAGCAGGCGGGAATTTTGGATACTCCGTAAGGTTTAGCAGGTGGAAACGAGCGGCAGAGAGGAGAAGCGCGTGTTTGCTGACTGCTGATAGTGTTGCTGCTGCTGCTGTCCGTACGAGCGGTCCGTAGCAAAGGATAAGGAAGCAACAAACAATAGAAGAGGCCAGGCTGGGGGCAGTTTCGTTCACTTGCAATTGACAAATAGGTGGCGCGACGATTATCAACGAGGGGGGGGGTGTTGTTGCTGCTGTTGCTGGTGCAACTGACTGCGTGCTCGCTTGCACACCGGTGGATCGATGCACATCAGATGCATCGATCGATCGATTGCCTTGTGCGCGCGTTTTTTGTGTTGTCCTTGGAGGATACAGCAGCAGAGCACGGAAAAGGGAAATGGTCGATCGACGATCGGCGAGGCTACAATAATCAAGCCCGACATCGCCTCCACGATCCGCGCCGACACCGAACGCTCTACAGCAACGGAAAATCCTCGCACGCACGACTCTATCTCTCTCTCTCTCCGCTCACCTTGCCTCGCTGTACAACCCACCTCCTGATCTGTGATCCAGTACATCCCAGAAAATGACAGTTTTGTATAGATAAAATGCTTGTTCGTTAAGGGCGGTGTACATTGTGGACGAAAGCCAAAAATAGGTATACCTATGATTTTAATCGTTTTATGGGTACACTCCTTACCCCCACTCTGATTGGCCAGCGCCCGATCGCACCTACGAGTATTGGGCTGAAAAGGTTCCACGTAGACCTTTCTGCGTCATCATTCAAGACAGGCTTCACCTATTTTTGGCTTCTTCTGTCGTACATATGAATGAATAGCTCCATTGAATCGGTTTTTTGCGAAGTTTATAAAAAAAAGCTAAAATAAGGCCGCAGGGACGTCGGGATCAAGTTACCCGACCTGTCAAGGAAAAAAACACGAACATATTGCGCAACTGTGCACCAAGTGTGTATGTTAGGTACTCGTAGGGTGTACGGGTATCCGGGGTATTCTTTTTTTGAGCGTACCGAACTTGCCTGAACGTCGGCTATCGGTATCGAAAAAATACCGAACTTGCCACTTCGGGGTCTTCGGGGCACCGGTACCGAATTAATACCGAACTTAACACAAGTGTCGGTATCGAGGCCGTATGGAACAAATACTGGTACCCCCGGTATTGTGATCGAGGGTATACAGGTACTCGGGTACCTTTGGGTTCGCATACGTAACTTTACAGAATTTCCGGGTACCGGTATTGAAAACGCACCGAACGTACTACTGCTGTGTGCCGGGTATACCGGTATTGAAAAAAGTACCGAACTTAATTTCAGTAAGTGTCGGGTACCGGTATAGTACCAAACTTACCGAGGTGTCGGGTACCGGTATCGAGAGAACACCGAGCTTCCCGAAGTGCCGGGTGACTGCATCGAAAACGTACCGAACTTCCCGAACAAAGTACCGGGTACCGGTATCGAGGCCGTACCGAACAAATACCGGTACTCCCGGCAGCATTGGAGTCGGGGGCATACATACACGGGTACCCGGGGAACATTTGGGGGAGCTTCCCGAACTTAGCCGAAGTGTTCGGTATCGATATTGACCAAAAATGCCGAAGTTACCTGAACTTACCGAAGTAAGGGGCACTGCATTATTAGTATTGAAAAAGTACCGAACACATCGGTAAGTAAGTGTCGGTAGGGTATTAACAGTCAGAAGGGACGTGTAGATGGTAACAAAATGTCGAAAATATACCTTTTAGTTATGGCCAGAGTGATTCGATGCGAGTCGACGAGGGAAGAAAATGCTGAAATATTCTCGCGATAAAAATGAAGGCACGTACCGTAGCGGGAAGGGGGTAGAAGAGCCTGCTATGTGACCCCGGATCTGAGTCACGAGTGGGAAGGAGAGAGAGAAGATGTGCGAAGATAATAAATGGGATGAGAAAAAAAAAAAAAAAAGTGATGTGAAAACGTAGTATTTACGTATTTACCGAGCAAACGCCCCCGCCGGTATACCTTGGTACGTACCCTGTCGAAGGTATCCTTTTTTTGGGTATCACTTTTTTTCGGGGCGGGGGGGGGGGGGGGGGGGGGGGTCGGTTTTAAACGCATTGTGGTTGTGATACGCAGTACAGCACGCTAACTCCGTAAGAAATCTGGGCTGTTGGCAAGTAGGACGACAACAACAGCAGTACCCGTACGAGTACGTTGTGTACAGCACAAAAAAATGTACACTTACTACGCGCGAAAGGTTGTTGTTGGTACATACATGGTGCTTATAATTATAAGCATCGCCTAAAAGCATACCAGGTACCAAAATGCGTAGCCCGGGGGAAGCAGCAATACGCCGCAAAAAGAAATGCCGCCGGACCCATGCAAGTTGCACGGATTAATGACGAGATACTTGTTATGCTGGTGCCTCTTCTTGAGCAACGCGTGTAGTAGTACGGTAGTAATGCGTGTACCCTCCTCTCCTGGTATCTACTCGTCAACTTCGGAAATCAGAACAAAACACGGAAAAGACACGTTGTGCTGTGAGGTGAGACCCCATTGCTTGTTATCGTACTAGTACGTTGGGCTTGCGGATGCAGCAACAACAAGCAACCGCGCGCACTTTCAAGCGCACCAGCGTTTGGGTACGGGCCAAGATGATATAAGCTCGGCGGCAAACCTCGAAATTAAAGCCGC
The DNA here is from genome assembly GCA_031213475.1 of Nereocystis luetkeana. NCBI lineage: Eukaryota > Phaeophyceae > Laminariales > Laminariaceae > Nereocystis > Nereocystis luetkeana. The sequence continues at coordinate 7,978,303 of JARUPZ010000003.1, forward strand.
ACGCAGCTCAGTTATTCCTTTAGGGTGGCTATCAGTCGCTCAGGACATACCGCACGAACGAGCACTGAGTTCATTCAGCACAGCCGTCCTCGGGCACCATGCACCATACATACTGGTATTTAGGACCCTACCCCCCACATACACCATACCTCCCCACTCACGCCTTACCCCCCCCACCCCCCGACCCCCGCGCCCCTCTCGCTTCCTTTGTTGTTTACCGCACCGGAAGGATTTCCTCGCGTTTACGCCGCACAACTTCCTCCTCCTCGCCCTGTCTTGCTATTACACTATCGTCGCTGCCTCTACTAAAAAAGGGTGCCGCTATGGGCTCTAGCTCTCCGAGCATACGAAGATACAGAAAACTAACGCAAACCACAGGGCCCACCTTCCTCCCTCTTCGCCGTCATTAACTCTAACTGCCCCCCTAGAACGCATGCATGGTGGCGAGAAGCGCCTCAAACCTCAACCGTTCACCAGCGACACCGCCCCCCCCCCCCGCTCGTCCTCCTTGCGGACATCCCGCTCGTCTCCAAACCGCTCCCCAGCCTCCGATGGGTGCGACCCCTTCCCATACCGCTGCAACCGCAGATCTGGTCTCCCATCGCCGCGCGCACTCCCACCACCACCACCACCATCACTACCACCACCATCACCACCACCACCATCGCCATCACCGCCACCACCGCCATACCCACCAAACGTCGACAGTACATCGGAAACGCCATGTTCCCCCACGGCTAGCCCGGGGGTATCGACGGATCCCATCCGCAACTGAAGAGGGGTACGCTTGAGAGGCGCGAGGGTGGCCGAATTAGCGGGGCCAAGCAGGGACGGGCGATGGCTGTCCACGCTACCGCCGCCGCCGCCGCCGCCGCCCCCACCGACGCCGTCGCTAGCCGCCTCGTATCGACGACGATCACTACTACTGCTCCCACGGGTGCTGTTTTTCTGACCTCTCTGCCGGTCCTTTCGTTGCTGCCTGCGTCGGCGGCGCTGGCGCCTGCGCCAAGCCTCCTCCTCCCCCCCCTCCTCCTCTTCCTCCTCCTTCTCTTCCTGTCGCTTGCGGGACGTCGTCGTGTTTTCTCCGCGCCCCTCCCAAACGAACGACCCTCCCTCCACAGACGATAGTGACGCCGAGTCGATCCTTCCTGTGTCGAGGAAGGAACTCTCACCATCTTCGGCTGTCCTTGTCGAAATCGCAGGAGGAGGTTCCCAGTGCCCCGGCAGCTTCGCACCTCCCGGGCCTTCGAGACTGGCGTCTGATGCTTGCAAATTTCTTCCATGTCCTCGGGCCTTTCCCGCGGCTGGCAGCAGACCCTCGACGACGCCAGCCGGTGCCGCCCCATGCGCGGGTTGGTAGTGAAAGGTAGAAGGTGGGAGTTGACCTGCCTGGATAGGCTGCGCTCCCTCGCTAACCTCCGCCTCCCGCTGTCGGCGGCCCGTCTGCCGCGCGCTTGCCCCTTCCCTGTGCCCCTCGGTATCGAGCGCTTCGGCTGCACTACCTGCCAAGGCCGCCACCGCCACGGTACCACCCTGCGGACGAGGCGCACGTGCGCCAAGGTCTACCCTGTTAGAGTCGTCAAAACTCTTGTTCGATACCGTTGAATGAAAACGCGGGACGAGTGACGCCGGAGTTCCTCCTTCCTCGACCAAGCCGGAGGTGTTGTCGTCGCCGCTTCTATCGCCCTCTCGGGGAGAAGCAGCAGCTGTGGCGCCAGGGTAACGGTCGCCAGAAGGCAGCGCAGGCGTACCGGCTCGGGCTCTCGCTGCTGCAGCTGCTAGGGTCGACATCTCTGGCAGCTGTGTTGGCACGGGGGGCTCGTCTCCTTCCGGAGCAGATTTCCGGAGGAGAGGGACTCGCGCGACGGCTGTGCCGGTGGACGCGTCGTCGTGGCGGTTTTCACGGCCTGGGTCAGCGTCGACGGGAGAAAGCCTACGCTGCCCAACGCCGGCGCACTCGTCAATAATTCCCGCTGTGCAATCCGGTGCTTTCAAACCCAACGCCGCGGAAGGAGCACCTCTTTGAGGAGAGTCCGCAAGTCCTGGTCTGTATCCCGGGTATTGTGCTATGACAGGGGGGGGGTTGGGCATGGCGCGCGCGCGGGGCGGGGGGGGGGTCGTTGATTCGCTCTCCGTGCTTCGCTCGTCATTTAGACGTATGCACCCGTACCTAGTTGTCTAAATTCAACTTCAATGGTTAAAACGTTTGACAGTGCTCGGAAGTTCGCGAGCCGGGGCACCCGCTACCATGGTTGCGAACGGCCCCTACCTGTTCCACGGTTATGAAGGGCGTACACAGCTGGCGACTGAAAAACAAAGCAGTCGAGTTTGGTCCTTGAACCCTGCATAACTGAAATGTTCCGGGGAAAAGACACTTGGGGTGTAGAGAGGGACAATAATTGCAGCAGGGGAATGAATCAGAACGCCGTCGGCACGGTCGATTCGAAGGGAAGATTGATATACGTACTGTCGTCCCTGGTAGGACGGCAGATGCCGAAGACAAAACAAAAAAATGAAAATAGAAAGGGGTCCCTACTTGTTTTGGCGCCGTCAAACTTTGGGCGTACAATAGTGAGAACCTTTACAGCAGCAGTAGAAAAAGGTTGACCTTAACTCACCAGCGGCGGTTTCATCGGCTCTCGCTGCGTCTCTGCTCCCAAGGCGTGGTCGTGGCGCTTGCACGGCGTCGATACTCTCGGGGTGGGCCACAACAATCCTGTCTTGCTGGAACCGTTTCGACCGTGGTTGCGGCCGGGGCTTTGGCCCGCCTCGGTCTCGAGACAGCCCTGGCGACAAGTTCTTGCTTTCACGGCCGATGTGTGAGGAGGCCGCGCTACATAGGCAACACATAAACAAGCGGGTGTTGGCAGAAAAGGAGATGTATAGGGGGAAAGTGTTGGGCGCGTGGGAAGCGGGTCGATCGTCCGCGTACAGCCACACGCGCCTGCCTTTGCATGCCACCGCTCCAAGAGAGTCGCGGAGTATTTAGCTTATTTTCCCCGGGCATTGTAAGAGCGGCACTGAAAACGAGGGTCGGCACGCGATACTTCCCGGATGAAACACCAACATGGGGGTCGGTCCTGCGCCGGTACTGATCCGGAGCACTGCCTTTCGGACCGGGTAGTGGGATCGCGGCACTGAAAACGACGTTCTGTACCGGTTGCGCCCCAATCGAGCACCGCCCGGGTTTGTCAGCTACTTCTGCTGCGTGCACCCGATTGGTCTGCACCGACATGAATCCACTACAACGAACGCCATTTTGGAACGACATCATCCATGCCTTTATCCACAAACTCAGCAAGGCGTGGATTTGTTGTGCTCGCACCTCCTGCTCGAATCTTCCTCGCCGAACTCGGAGGGCCTGTCCCGTCGTCGCGACTCGCGCGATTGATGGCTACTCGGGTCTTCGTCCCCACCCTGCCGTGCGGCGGCCGGGTAAGGTCAACAAGGTTGAGATGGAAACAAATTTAAGGTACACCTGGGTCTGTAGGGCCACACATACGGGCATCGTCGCTGATAGCCAAACCCGTTAACCACAGGGAGGCGCTCTTGCAGCAAAAAGTAACACCCTCGTGTCTATATATAAATATTGGCGTAGGGCAACGACGCAGCGAACAGACTGTATTGTCAGATCAGGACCGGGCACGAGACGCGCACGGAGCGCAAAAATAGAAGAAAAGAAAAATTAACATAAAATTGGTGGTCCCACATCTTTATCAAGGCAAAAGAGTCCCGCCACCACATCCCGTGGTGTGAACCTTCTTCCCGGACAGTAAGGCGGACAACGTCTGGCCCTGCTCTGCCCTCCCCCCCCCTTGGACACGACGGCAAATAGGGCGTTCTGTTATGTTGATCACTGTACGCCTACAAGCCTCTTTTTCCCGACCCTCCTGTGATTGTTCGTTGCGATGAGGGACCGTGCGACCATTTCCCTCCTCAGAAAGGCCAACAAAAGTCTCGTCAAGCCTCGCAACTCCTGCCGAGAAAGTCCGCCCCCGAACACAACCAACCTCCAGGCCCTCTCACATTTAGTGGAACACCCGATGCTCTCACGCCACCCTCTAACTCCTCCAGCCGCTTCCCCCGTCCCCCTCTCCCTTCCCCGTCATCCGTGCCGCTCCCACTACCGCTAACGGTATATCTTGCGACGTTTGTATTGTTACTACTTCTGTTTGATCTCCCGGCTTCCGCGTGGTCGAGGGTGTTCCTTCGTTTGCCGTTGTCGTCTCCCAGCGTGGATTCAGATACGCCGCCGCCGCTGCCAGCGGTGGCGGCGGCGGCAACAGCTATGGCCATCGCGTCAGCCACTGCGCCTCCCCCGACCCCGGGGTCCGCGCCACCATTGACCTCTACAGCACCCCCACCACCTCTGCCGTCGTCCCAGGGGGCTCCCTTGAGAGAGGCTCTTCGGAGGTAGTAGTTGATGCCGCTCCCGGCCGAGCCTTCGCCGGCGTTGCCACCGCTGGCTCGCGGAGAGCTGTTCTTCTTGATCTCCTCTCCGCCGCCCCTGTCCGCGCTCGATTTTCTCCCCGTCTTGCCGACCGCCGCTGCTTGGACCGAGGTTCTCCGCAGGTAGTAGTGGACGCCGCTGCCGGCCCCCGGGGCTTTCGCCAACGCCGCCTCCGCCGCCGCCTGGTCGTCCCCGTCCTGCCCCGGGGCTAGGGCGTTTCTGCTGCTGTGCATAGTCTCCATGGTGACATAAGCTTTGCGGGCCAGTTTGGCGGTGGCGCGGCGGTTGCTGATGCTATTTCTTCCGGCGGTATCGCGACCGCCACTGCTGCCGCTACCGCGACCGGGGCCGCTATCTGAGCGGGGTCGCGATTTTTGCCCGTTTTCTGCTTCTTCCGATGCTCGGCTGCGGGCGAAAGAGGTACGAGTATATATATATATACGTATATATTATATATATATATATAACGTATATGCCAGAACCAGCGGCGGCGAGCGAAACACCCGTACGAGTAGACCCGAAATTATCGCTGATTAGACTGACGTGTGGTGTATTTGGGCCGCGTAGGTGTGTTTTCAATTGATGGGGATTTTGTTTCTTGTTGCGGTTTACATAATGTCGGTTTCTGACGCTGGCTCCGAATTTTCAAGTAACTTTGTTGGAAGAACCATTGCCTATGTACAAGCCTGCGCTCTCTACGGTATGCCTGGTACGTACACAGAACTGTGACTTGGGTTTATTCCAGACTCAGGAAAAATGCGTAGTATAAAAGTCGGACGATTTGTGGTTGCGAGCGAGAGACGTACAGCGAGCACAAACAGCTCCGGGGAAAATCCGCTAGGTACGGCATTCATTTCGCCTCTCCCTCGTGTTTGCCGGAAAGGCGACTATCGGCGTACTTTTTCCCGCAGTCAGTCACTGCCTGATACGTAGTATTCAATGATACCAGATAGTCCCGACCTCTCGCTGATACGCACTTACCGATGCACAGATGCAAGGGAATATGTTATCTTACAACCGCTCACGAGGACCTCGAGGGTGTTTGGGCTGAGTGGCGTTGGTCAGAGCTCTCCGCAAAAACCTCCACATGTACTTGGTACGTACACTGTCCCGCTGTCACAAACGTCTCTACATATATATGTCTTTCACTCGCCCCTATCTACCCGGCACCTGCCGACCGTAGCCTTGCACAGGCAGACGTGACAGCATGTACATAGGTAAGCAACCACCTACGTCTGACGAGGGGAAGAAAAACGACTCACTCGGAATTCGCCAAGTTGTCTCCACTTCCTAGTCGCACGTACTGCGGCTTGTGGTCTTCGTCGTAGGCCTCAAGAGGAGCTGACCGCCAGCATAGTGAGCAAAGTTTTGGCCACCGCAGGAAAGTACGTGCGGCGGTGGCACCAGCGACAGCGGTGGGTGCGGGAGGCGCAGGGAGGGGAGGGGGGGGGGGGGGGGGTAGTGGTAGGGGTGGAGGTTGCTTCTTGTTCAACACATGCAATCTCTAGGGTTGAGACAATTTTTCTTTGCGTGCTCTCGTTGCTGGTTTGCTTGCTTGTCGTTGAAAGTTGTTTGAGGGGGAGTTACCCGGGAATACTCTGCATACGCATATCGCCGGCGCCACTCGAAGACGTTTCACCAATAAGGCCGGAGGCAGACTCTGCAATCCACCAGCCTACAGGCGACCCGGGAACAGATGCTATTCACTCGCAAAGTCAACATTCTTTTTCAGGTCAATAAATATAATGCTCACACTGAGCGCAAGTTAGGCCATTCTGGCTTCCAACCGGTTGTTTCTTTCTGAACCTCGAACAGGGAAATCACGGCCTAGATCTAAATCATCGGCTCCCACTCGGTACAGTGAGCCATATCATGTTAACTAGGGGTCTATCCGCAGTGAAACACTTGGATCATGAAGTGAGGAGTCATATAATGCTCACGCTGAGCGCAAGTTAGGCCATTCAGGTTTCCAACCGGTTGCTTCTTTCTGAACCTCGGACAGGAAAATCACGGCCTAAATCTAGATCATCGGCTCCCACTCGGCACAGTGAGCCATATCATATTAACTAGGGGTCTATCCGCAGCGAAACACTTGGATCATGAAGTGGGGAGTCGACGACCTGTGCGAAGGTTTGTGCTTCATTTACAGCAGAGTTGGTGGTTTTGCTATATACAACCTTAGCATGTTTTTTTAGGACTGCAGTCCCGTTTTGGGTGTTGTCCCATACCAATATATCCAAAATACATATCCCCCCCACCCAAAAAAAAGCGCGGTTTTCAGTTGTACTTACAATTCGAAGTATATACAGGCACAAGGGTCAACCAAATGTTTCAAAATTTTGTTGGCATGTCCAGGGTTGGCGCTATCTCTCACAATTCATCGGGAACATGGTTTTCCCCTTGTCGTCCATCCCGTCGTTGAGATCCCCCGCAAGGAAGCGCCCGATCAGCCTCCGTTGGCGGAAACCAGCGTAGCTTTTGCGGCAGGCAAGCAGGCAGGCAGGCAGGCAGGCAGGCAGGCAGGCAGGCAGGCAGGCAGGCAGGCAGGCAGGCAGGCAGGCAGGCAGGCAGGCAGGCAGGCAGGCAGGCAGGCAGGCAGGCAGACAGGCAGGCAGGCAGGCAGGCAGGCAGGCAGGCAGGCAGGCAGGCAGGCAGACAGGCAGGCAGGCAGGCAGGCAGGCAGGCAGGCAGGAAGACAGGAAGGCAGGAAGGCATAGGGGGAAAACGAAACGGGTTTAGTCGTCAAACAGATTCGAAGAAACCTTGCGAACCATAAACATTGAGCAGCGAAAATGCTGCCTGATTGGAAAGCAGTTGGCGGTGCAGTCTTGTGTGTGCGAGGGAGAAGATATTGAGGGACAGAGGGAAAAGAGAGAGAAAAAGAGAGAAAAAGAGGGCGGCCAGAAACTGGATGAAGGCTGTGAGACACGGCGTGATGGCTCGGAGTATAGTGGTTCGCACGTTCGTGTGCGTGAGGTGGGGGTGGGGGGATCGTACATATACAAGAAAACAGGGGAGTGTGCATTGGTGGCGCACGTACAGGAGTATACCCGAGGTATGCACACGAGGGACTGTTACGGTGGCCTGCTTGAGACGAAAGTGACTGTCAGCTATATACTTCGTACCCTTGTCACAATATGCCCCCACTCTCTACACCCTGTTGTGTATTTTCGCCCGTGAAGTATATCGCTCGATTTGGCACCGTCGTCTTCCTGGACACAACAATATCGAAAAACCACAATTTTCGGAAAACAAAAACAAAGCTTGTGACTGTGATAAGCGAGCAGAATATTTTTGTCGACGAAGACGGGTACTGCCCCCGAAGTGGCCCGGTATCCTGGCTATCTAAATTAATATCGATAGCGACCCATTTCCACCTGGTTTGGGCACACACTATCTCTCGCATGCGGTCAGAACGTTTCTCGTGACTGGGGTTAAGGGAGGAATCTCGTTTACGTCTGGTTGGAACGCGCCGCATCGGGCGCTCCCCACTGGCCTTGACGGTCCCAAGGACGGCAGTATAAAAACACTCGCTTAGCCACCGGGGCACACCACCGGCCGCAATGACCGGAGGAGTGTCCCTGTCCCATCCCTGTTCCAAGGGGACTGCTGCACCTACAGAGAAGGGCAAGCCAAATAGCCCCTCAATAACTCACATCGCGTGCCCCGAACTGGTAGCAGCGCCGAGGGTTTGTGCTGCCAGTCAGTGACAACTCGAATTTTACCTGAAGTATGACAAGGGCTGGTAGCGCGCGCCAGGTACTTTCCCGCGGTTGTCCGTCGCCCTCCTGTCCGCGCCGCCGAGAAGCAGAATCCGAACGACGGAACTCCTGCGCCATGGGTGTCATGGGAACCGGTCAACCGGCATCCGGGGGGGGAAAGAAAGGAAGGGCGGTGGGAGAAGGGGCGAAGGGAGGACGTGGGCGGGGTTGGGAGGGTGGGGAGGTGAGGAGAGGCAATGTGAAGTAGCTCCTGCGTAATAATTCATATACGTGGATGTGTGCCCCCGTGTAGGAGACGAGGACTCCGGGTTTATATGCTGTGGGCCCATTGCAGCTGACGCCTGGCTTTGGTTTACGGCGCACCGCTCGCTTCATGGCTTGGCTTGCTCGAGCAGCTATCTGGAGGTCGTTGAGTGGGATCGCCTTCCACGGACGGATAAGGGGGACGCAAGAAGGATGGTGGGATACGGCTACCCACTGCGAGCCAGAGTGGACGGTGGCAGGAGGCAGAGAACCCCCCCCCCCCCCCCCCTACCTCCGCTTCGAAAGGGGTGCCTGGTCAATGGTCAAATTACTGAGGCAAACGACAAATAAGTACGGCCCTCCCCCGCCCCCCCCCCCTGGACAACGAGGATACAACGAAACGTTTAAAACGTACAGCTGACAAATAACACCATAGACAACCTCTCACCCGCTCGGACGTACGTGATGCAACCGAGGTGACACGGTCCCGACGTATTTTCAGCCGTCTAACCGTTTCGTCATCTCGCACGCAACAAATCAAGGGTGCTTTGCTGATTTACCACTTACGGTCGCCATGGCTGGCGGTCGAGCAAGAGCATTTGTGCGGGGGGGGGGGCGCCAACCCCGCACACGGAGAGTGATTGGATCACGTAGTGTATAGATGGCGAGGCACACATGAGATAATTACACGGTACACCCATTGCTGTCTCTGAAATTGGCCACCACATAGAACAAATCTGTCAAAATCGACGCTGTTACCCACATGCAACAAGGCCCGCCTCACAAGTGGTTCTCGGTAGGATGCATCTCACCCTCTATGCGACTCGTCGAATACCTTAAAGGGCTTCGTGCTTGGTGCAAGCAACTGTTTGCCTGGTGAGTGGAAACCGGCCGTGCTCCGTCCCGACATTGTAGGGATGCGAGGGTCTATGGTAATGGCACTAAGGCTATGCATGCCATTAGTACACCCCCCCCCCCACCGATCGTAGATCAGAATACGTACCGTTGCGTAGACGTCTCGAAGTGCAGAGTGCAGCTGTTGGAATGTGCACATTGCAAACATAACGGGAAATGGTGAAACATACGCAGGCACGACGAAGACGATCTTACTGTAACAGACTCGCACCTTAACACCAGGTTTAACGGGTGTGTTTAATGAATGTGATTGGACCGAAGCGAGAAAATGCAGAACACGTATGGAAAGAGAACGCGGTGTTCGTATAACAGCTGGAAACAGTACAGATGACAGCAGCTAAAAAATACCGGCATGCTCGAGCACGGTGAGAAATACAGTAATAAGAGCAGAACTGGGGATGGGCGTGCCCACTCATAGTGGGATAAAAAAGGACTTGATACATTGAAATGATAATCGAAAGTAAGGAACAAGCCATAAAGGAGGTTGTCAACCATAGTCGGTAGAGCTGGAATGAGGTGGTGAAGCGTAGTCGAAAAAGTATGGAAGTATAGAGGAGGAAACCGAGAAGAATTGAGGTCCAAGGAGTTCGGGGGGTACAATACAGAAGTACAATGAGGGATAGAAAGAGTGGGTGGGCTAGTCGTAAAAATAAAGTCAAAGCGGAGAAACACCTGGAGACACAAGCGGGGTTCAGAGAAGATGCAGGAGTGGCAAGGTATTTGCACGGCCCACTAGACTTCGCAAAAAACGCTGAAACCGCGATTTCGTGCGGGAGACCTGGACCTGCAAGAAAAAAGAAAGAGGTACACCAGTAGCCGGGAGAGAGGAGGAAGTAGATACACAAGTATGCCCTTGTGGCAAAGCAGAGAGTAGGACTAAAATAGTGGGAGAATGTGAAAAGTACAATGAGGAACGGGGTGAGTTAGAAGATATGAGGAAAATAAACGAATGCGACATGGAGTACGTTGGTACACTATTAATAGATAATGCCGAGAGAATGGTCGCTATCCTAGGAGATAGGCGGTGGCCACGGACGGGAACACATTTAGGGGATAATAGCAATACGATTTTACCTGATATGCATTATAAGGAAACAACGTAATGATCGCCCAACCGTTGGAGGTGTCTGCACTACGAGTAGTAGGGGCGGTGCTCCATCTTGAAGGGATGCGTGCAAACGACTAAGGCAGGCAACAAATGAGCATCACCCCACTCCCTCCGCCTCGAAAGGGATGCGTAGTCAATGATCAAAGGACTATGGCAAGCAACAAAAGATCCCCCCCCCTCCCCCCCCCCCCCGCCCCGCGTGCGGAACGCCTCATCTTTATCTTGTTCGTACCTGCAGTGATATGCTGCGAAGTGTAGCGCGGTGAACCCGGTGGCGTCGTCCTTTCGCGCCAGGTCCGCTCCCTGAGACATTAGATACTTTGCCGTGGAGAGCCTGCCCGCGTGGGCGGCCCACATGAGCGCGGTCAAACCGCTCTCATCTTCGGCATCCACGCTCTCTCCGTTCTTCAGCGCCTGCTTCAACACGCTCACCTGCGCGTACGTGCCATGTGGCGGTGGGCAACGCCGTGGCACCGTGGGTTGATAGGGGGGGTGAGGGGGGGGGCAAGGCGAGCCGAGACGCGCGGGAGAAATAAAACGTCTCAAAACTGTAGTTTAATTCGGCAAAAATTGTGCTGTTTGGCGCGTTGTTCTCATCAGCGAGATAGGACATAGCAGGACAGCACGGGATAAGGCAGTACGATGTGACCATGCCAACGCACTAATAATGCTGCTACTACTATTAATAGCAATGCTGTAGTCGTGCCGTGTATTACCCAGTGCGCCATCCAGCGCTATGATGCATACTCGTAAGTTGACGCCCACAATAGCGCCTAACCTACACCCCGATACTGTCTATACGACCACACTCATTTGGAGTGGGATCCCGGTGGCGCACGCTCGAAACAACATTCCAAAAGGTCGAACTTTATTTTCGCTTGTGTGTCGTACGTACGATGCAACGGGTTCGGTCGGCCCCCTATACCGCAACCGCCTCCTTACTACGCCACGACTGGACGCCCCCCCCCCCCCTAAATACTATTCATAGGTTAGGTTGGCGTCGGTCGGCAGCGACACTCGAAAACATGCCGCTCACTACGTGAAAGGCTACATATTTGGTTTTTGGCGGTGGGTCACAACTGGCGATCGAGTTAAATCATTGGTGCGGGGTGGAAAACCTTTACTCTGTTCAAGGGGAATGATCTTGTCCCGTACTGTTTCTGGCAAGGCACCTACCAGGCAGTTACGTAGCAAGCCCATTGTTGTTTCTGCAAGTCGCCACACCGGAAAATATCTCAACTCATTCACTCTTTCATCCATGTTGTGCGAGTCCGCCTCATAAGTGGTTATTATTAGGATGCAGCTCACCCTGCATGCGACCCTCCGAACGCCTTGCGGCGCTTCGCATTTGGTGCAAGCCATGTCTTCCTGGTCCGTAAAACCGCGACGTGCTCCGTCCCGGCAATATAGCATGTAAGGGTCTACATTCATACGACTGCGGCCATGCATGATACCAATTACAGCCCTCCCCGTAAATGATGTACTTCGTATGGATATGTAGGTTGAGTTGGCGTCGGTTGGCGACGACGCAGTAAATCACGCCTCTCACTGCGTGAGCCAAACAACCAGGGTGCTGTTATTTGTTGTTTTGCGACGGTCACCGCGGATGGCGGTCAGAGTTAGTTCATTTTCGTGCAGGGATGACCTTAATTCCGCACAGAGGGGATGATCGTATCACGTAGTGTGTATGTGGTATGAACACACGAGGCAGTTACATAGTACGTGGAAGTGGCCACACCTGACAAAAATCAATATTTTGACGCTGTCACCCATATGCAAGAATATCCGCCTCAAAAGCGCTTCATAGTGGGATGAAGCTTACTCTTCATGCGACTCGCCCAACACCTCAAGGCGCTTCGTGCTTGGTGCAAGCAATATCTGCCCGGTCGGGAAAATCCCGGCGTTGCTCCGTCCGGGCAATGTAAGGATGCGAGGGTCTATGGCCATATGCCTACGGCCACGCATGAGAATGAGTACACCACCCCCCCCCCCCCCCCCCCCACCCCCGCCCCCTCCCCTCTCACACACCTGTCCATCTCTTGCGGCGGCAAAAACGTCCAGAGTTCCATTGGGTCTCGTCGAATACGCCACCAGCGTTCCCGCCAGGCTGGCCCCCTTCAACCCCGACCCCTTCGGGACGGCGCCGGTGCTCCCGAGGGTACTACCACCGGGGGTCGTATCCGCAAATGAGTAGCCTCTGTTGGACGAATTGAGGGTGCTGTTACCGAACGAGAAGGACGGCTGTGGGGCCGACGACGTCCGGAGCCCCGGCCACGTCCCACCCATTGCCGCCGCCGCCCCTTCCGGTTCTGCAGCAGACAAGGACCGGGAACCCTGGGCGGTATTGAAACTATCCCCTAGCTCTGACCCATTCTCTTCTCCTCCTGCTCGTCCTCCGGTCTGCCCTTGTGCCGCTCTCGCAGGGAAGTTGAGGTTTAGGCGGGGAGCGAGGGTCTCGGCCGCCTGGAGTCCACCGCTGGGGTCTGAGGTTGCCCGTAGCAGACGAGATTCTGTCGGTTTCTCCATGGTGGCATTGCTGCCTCTTCCATATGCCCCCCCCCCCCCATCTCCCCCGCTGTCCTGCTGCTGCTGTAGCTGCTGTTGCTGCAGCCGCTGCTGCCGCTGGTAGTAGCTGAGATGGTTCTCTCGTTGCTCTTCAGAACGCCGTTGCCCCCCCCATGATCCGTCCTGCGGAGTGCGCGGAGTGCCGGGCCCTGCTCCTTCCATCGCAGCCGCCGAGACTGCCGAAAGCTCCGACGACGACCGCCGCTCGTAGCCAGGGTCTGTCACCGTTCTTCCCACCCCGACCCCTTGCGCGTACGTGGAAGATTGTGACGGCGATGTCGCCGGGCCCAAGGAAAAGCTACCGTCACTAGAACGTGCGTCGGAGAGTTGGATGGACCTTGAGGGGGGAGTGGAGCCGGCCGCGGCCGCTAGCTGTTGCTGGCCCCTAACCACCTCGCGTACCATGAACCGAATCTGGCGGCGCAGAAACATCGAGACGGAGGGAAAGGGAGTGGGAGAGAGAGAGAAGTGTCATACCTGGTGCGTTTCCCCCCCCCCCCACAGATTATCTCTTGTACATGTGGTGAAACGCACCGGTTCGGGGGGCACCGCATTGTGGATCAGGCTGCATGACACATCTTGTGTAATCGTCTATTTTCAGATATTCAGTACGAGTGCAGTTTTTGGTTGGATACCGACCTCAGTTGTTCGTTCGCCTAGCCTGTCATTGCGGCGTGCCTCGTTCACCTTTCCTTTTGGTCCGAACGTCTACAGTAGCTCTGTCTAGCGGGTGTCACTGCATTGACCCGGGATGATCGTCACCGCAGGTATCATCACGTTTAACGTATTGCGAAGCGAAGTTGCAGTAAGTAAAAAAAAACTATAGTTATATCATGCTTTTAAGCGAGCATCAGGCTCTCCGCTGTTGAACCGCAGCTAAGGCATCACCCACACACACATACGCAGACGCCTGTTCTACTGTAGAACTTGAGCCCCGTCCTCGCTGGCTGCTACACACGCAGGTGCCTGGCACCACAGCAGACCCACCTGTAACCGACAGGGGGGCGCTGACCTCCGCCTTGACCAAATGGCGAACAAGACATTTGAGGCAACCAAAATCGTCCAACTTCGAAAATTATCAACTCGATTTTGATCGTGTTCTGCGCGAGGACGGGTACGCCCATACGCAGAAATGATTGAACAATTGATCGACTGTACTGACTTGTGTTCGCTTGCGTTCGACAGAGCCGGTTGTTGTCGTCGAGGTTTTACCCAGGTGGACTAGACCCCCTCGACAAACCATTTTGACCGAACTTAGAATATAATTTAGACGGACCAAAACCATTGATGAGTAGCGCGTGCAATGTTTTTTCATCAAGGGGACTGTCACCGGGACTGTCACCGGGGCATAGCAACCAGAACCTACGATGAACGCACGAAAAAAACGGCTATATATCCCGCCCCCCATCTTCACTCACCGCATTATGGCTCTGATGAGTACGATATGTTCCTCTCGAAGTAGAATTACGGGGGGTCATAGTAAATAGGGCCTACGGTACACACAACCACCTATTTATTTACCTATTTTTACTAACAATATTTGGTCCAATTTACTATGGTCCCCCATAATAGTAGTAGGAACAGCGTCCCTGTACGCAGCGCGCGCATTTGGTACAAGCTCACGACTGACCCCGTGGTACGACGGGACATCGGGGTTACAATTCCAGAATTTCAGCCCAGGCTTTTCTCACTGGCGGAGCTCTTCAACCATTGCGAGTCTTCACCCATTACGCTAGATACCATTGGACCCGATGTTTCCATGATGTTCTGAAATTCACAGATTTATGAGCGTTAAGGAAAACTGCCTTCATTTTTGACGGAAGCTAAGGGTGTCTACCTAAGCAGAGACACCGACTGTAGGAGCGTCCCTATGATGACGGTTTTGCCAGGGGGGCGTAAATGGCCGCCCCAAGTGTAAACTGGTGCCTGACAGCGCACTGACCCTTTTCAAAAATAGCGGTGGCCGTATCCACGAAAACCACGGAGCAAAAGGGCCGGCAATCAAACTGTCAGTGCGCGCTGAGCGCTGGTGAGCACAGTAGAGGTGCAATCTATCGTAGTCTGGGTCAGATACAATAATTCGCGGGCTAGGTCTCCCCCCCCCCCCCAAATGCGCCGCCCAATCAGGCTGCATCACACACATGGTGGGCCTGTGTCCCGGCCAACCTGCCAAAAATAAATCCCATTATTGTCTAAGCTGACACCCACCGATCTGAGCGTTCGGCCGCGTGCCTTGCGCCGTTAGAACCGCCGTGGGCTCCATCTCCCTCTCGTTAACTCAAAAGAGGAGCAGCACTACAGTAGTACATTTGTACTCAAAACGCTGCTTAATCAACCGTTTCTGCCAAGTTGTCTCTCCCTCTTGATAGTGTGATGTACAATGCCCCCTCCCCCCCTCTCCGCACTGATTGATCGATTGATTGATTGCTTGATTGGGTGATGGGCTGATACATTGGTTGATTGATTGATTGCTTGACAGAATGATTGTGTGATTGATTGAATGGCCGAACGATTGATTGATTGATTGATTGATTGGTTGATTGATTGGTTGATTGATTGATCGATTTATTGATGGATTAATGGGTTAATAGATTTATCGATTGATTGGTTGATTGATTGATTGATTGATGGTTTGATGGGTTGCTTGAGTGATTGATGTGTACGTGCGCAGCCGACAAGAGGCAAAAACAAATCGCTGAAAAAAAACCCACCTCATCGAGCACGGGCTCCGTAACATGGTCGTCGAAAATTTGCGACGGGGTGTTACCGTAGCAGTCCTGGGCGCCAACGTTTGCGCCGACCATTATCAGGAGCCGCGCGCAGTTGGCATGGCCAAAGTAGCACGCCTGGGGAGGCAAGTCCGTATGTTAAAACATGGGCGGGAGCCGCTTTGCAAGTTCAGACGCGTGCTAACATTTGACAGAATACGCTAACATTAGGTATGAAAGTTTTTTTTTTCCGAAGCTAAGTAATAATTATACGGATATGATTTTATCGGTTCGATTGTACCTTTTTCTATGGTGTACGCACGTGTTCTTGTCAGATACCACCGAAGGAACCAGCCACATGCTTCGCGGAATGGAGTCCAGGCCCTTTCCGTAGGGTACGCCCAGCTCAAAAATCCCCTTATCCAGAGGCGTACATATTCCGAGTTTCTACCCACTGTGCATGATTCGACGAGAAATATTCTAAATCTGTACCCCGTCCGAAATAGGTTTATTGTTTTTTTCCCAGGTCAGATTTTCGCTTGTCGGCAGTAATTCGAAATTCGCAGGTGCAGACGCTGAGTTTCGAGTTGGATACCTCTCGCGGAGAGCAGGTGGCTTCATTCCGGGAATCATACGGCCGAGTCCATCGCTTTGCGGGCGTACAACGTCTGTTGCGATGGGCTGAAAAGCCCAAATCGAATAGAAAAAAAACAGACGAGATTCCGCGTAAGAATCGGCCTACCAAGGCTTAAGGCTTATCTTTTCCCTTCCTTGGGGGACTCTAAACCTTCATCCCACAACCGATTGTTTTCGGGGAAATTAATATTTGCTCCACGAGCATGACTTCCTACGACCTGTACAGGTACATACATGACGAATAATGCACGTATTTCAACTTGAACAGTTGGGTTTGAAACGGCAGTGGGTTCGCAGAGCATACATACGAAATAATCCCCAGCCGAGGTGCCTGGTCGGTTGGAAGTACCTTGGCCAAAATGTGCCAACACCCAGCCGTATCGTAGCACGCCTCTGAAAGGTAACTGTTAGTAGTTGTGTGTAAATGTCCGTAGCGGTTAGTAACTGTCAGTAGCTATCAGTAACTATCAGTAACTGTCAGCAGCTGTTTGTAACTGTCCGTAACTGTCAGTAACTATCAGTGACTGCCAGCAACTGTCAGTAACTATCAGTGACTGTCAGCAACTGCCAGCAAGTAACTATTAGTAACTGTCAGTAACTATCAGTAGCAGTCAGAAACTGTCAGAAACTGTCAGTAGCTGTCAGTAACTGCCAGTAACTGCCAGCAGCTGCCAATGACTGTCAGTAACTGTCAGTAACTGTCAGTATCTGTCAGTATCTGTCAGTGACTGTCAGTAACTGTCAGTAACTGTCAGCAACAGTCAGAAACTGTCAGTAACTGTCAGAAACTATCAGTAGCCGTCAGTAACTGCAGCGCCGATGGACATGTTGCTCCGTCAGCCAGAAGTAATTATGGCCAAAACAGAGCCATCCCTATCGTAGCACGCCTCCGAATGGCAACTGTACTTCATAGAAGCTCGTTGTAACTGTTCGTAACTGCCAGTAACTGTCGTTGACTGCCAGTAACTGCCAGTAGCTGTTAGCAACTGTAGCGCCGATGAACATGTTGCCCCGTCAGCCAGAAGCAATTTCGGCCAAAACAGAGATACCCCTATCGTAGTACGCGTCTGAACGGAAACTGTTATTGGTATTACGGTGGCCAATAATAAATGACCCCGTGCGGATTCACTTTTTATTTGTAGCTTCCTAGGTAGTTGTTTGGTTGGTCATCGTTATCCCTTTTGGTGTATTGTTCTTATGCTTGCCATCCGACAACGTGCAGCATGAGCTTCAACGTTTATCACTCAAAACATTCCTGACATAAGAAATCTCCGGAAACAAAGGAAACCTACGTTCCATGTCTGTCTACTTCCTTCCCTGCTTTTTTTACGACACTCTATGTTTTTTAGTGAAAACAAGTACCCAAACATATGTGCAGAAGTAAATTTGGCCATATCGGAATTGACCCTAGAGTAGCACGCGTTGTCCGGCAGACAGGTCACCGACTAAAAAGAATAAAAAACAGTATACAGTCTCTCTCGGGATGTACTACATACAGTACACGGCTACATTTTCGTCGAGAACGTTATCGTTGACAACCCACCGAGAACGACGCAAGGTTGGTTGGCCGTATACTAGTATGTAGGGTTGCGACCAAACCTTTCAGCAATCCGGGACCTGCGACTGTTTTATTCTTGTTGTTTTTTTCGGTTTTTCTTGTGTTGTGTTCTTTGTCGGTGACGGCGGCGGGCATGGCGGCGGCGGGGTGTGAACAACGCCATGCAGGCACAACACCGGTATACACATGCTTGGGCCGAACCACGCAGGACCGCCCGAACTGTAAGCATCACCAGGTCCTGTCCGATGGTAAACTATATCAACTCCCCGGGGTGTAACACAAGGGTCAACAGGAGAATAGAAGGGAGAAAATTTTAACCCCACGGCCCTTCCTTTTTTCCGTTGAGGGTCGTACGTATGGTACTCACAAAGTGCAGGGGCGTGTCCTCTATGAAGTCGGGGGCGTTGACGTTGGCGCCGCATTCGATGAGAAAGTCCAGCGTTTCCTCCTGCCCCCACTGGGCGGCGTAGTGCAGGGGAGTCTTCTGGGTGTTGTCCCGGGCGTCCACGGGTTTTCCTTCGTCAACCCACCGCCTGAACAAAACAAAACGAAACGAAACAATGCGCATCAAAAGTAAAAAGTGCGCGAAGTGGGCTGGAGAAGCAAGCAAAACCCGTGTGAGATGATATGCACCACTCTAGGCCGGAAATGTGAGAATCGTGTACCAGTAGGTAACAATACGAAGACCAAACGGCTCGCACATTTACGTTCAGAGTCGTACTATGCGTTGCCGAGAAACGACCAGGGGAGGGGGGGGTACAGGCATGACAGAGAGATATCAGCGGTGTTGATAGGGGAGGGGTACATCACCGGTGGCAAAACGGCTGATGGCCAGGGTTCTTCACGGGCCATGGCCCCACCGGAGGGTGGGGCCAGAGGCCAGCAAGTCTTCAAACTATCACGGGTCGGGTCGGGTCGGGTCGGGTTGGGTTGGGTCGGGTCGGGAGCTCTTCAAATTTCACGGCCACCCTGGCCTGACCCGACCCCACCCGACCCGCGAGGTCTGACGTGACCCACGAACATGCCAGCTGATGACGTGTAATGCAGGAGGAAAGAAGGAAGGGAAATTTTCAACATGGAGTCGTTGAATGAGCTCCAAACGTGTGCCGGCATGTGTATTTACAGCACTATAACTCTTAAATATGAGCAGTCCGGCAAAAAAAAGAAGCCTAAAACGTTGTCACTTCTACCGTACGATTAGCACGGCTCCACCCAAAAACAGGGTCGAAGTAGTGGGGGGGAAGGGGAGGGGCGTACTCATTCGTTGCCTGCCTTAGTCGTGTGACCACTGGCGACGCATCCCTTTCGAGACTGAGCACCGTTGCTACTCCTGATAGAGATCACTCCAACAGTTGGGCGCGCAATACGTTGTTTCTATTGATTTCATACCGACGTTTAGCTAATGTTATCCCCTTCCTGTTTTGCCGCCAATGGCCGCCATCTATCTCCTAGGATAGCGATCGTCTTCTCGCTAGTATCTAGTGTACCAAACTCGTCCGTGTCACATTCGTCTATTTCCCTCATCTCCTCTTACTGTACTGCTGTTGTGTGCAGTATCCATGTATCGGTACTATATTATGCGAAGAGTACTATTCTACTGCTGCCCACCAGGCTCGGGGTGACCACCGTTCAAATATGAAGCTGAAGGATTGTCGCGATTCGGCACCTTAACTGACCGCCCCTTACACCTCAACTATTGCGGGGGGGGGATTGTAATCAGCTCTCACCGGCAACAAAATACCCCCCAGTATTCCCTATGCATCTTTACAAAACCATACCTGGTACCTGGTACGTATCTTTACAACGCCGTGTTTGGTTCTGGTTACTTGTACGAGTACTACAGTACTGTATGTTCCCGCGCAGTGCTGTATGTAGTATATTAATAACAGAATAGACCTTGACGCGATCCCAAAACGAATGGCTCGCCTATGTGCTGTAGCATAATCACCATCTGATGCTTTTTTTGCTTTTGTGTGAGGGGCTGTAGAGAACTGCAGGTTAAACGCGGGCACACCCACTTCCCCAGCTTGAGAACTTCGGTGGACCTCGAACTCATTAGCTCTCGAAGCTCTACTCGTACTGTACCGGGCATGTTAATATCGCTCCAAATCTAGAGGTCTGTCATGGGGCTTTTGTTACGGTATCCCCTTAGCTTCGGCCAAAACTCTGGAATATGGCACGGGTGATAAGAAACACATGCAGGGTACGCGTACGGTGTAATCATGAGCACGTAGCCTCGCAATGGATTGGACCATGAGTTGCTCCCATTCTGTATGGAGCCATTGCGGCACAATGAGCGTTCTGACTGTTGTGTTTATCACACGGCCCGCTTTGTTACCATAGTACCTCGACTGTTAATTTATCAATCGCGTCTCTTGGAGCCAGCCACCCGAGTGGGGTACGTACGGGTATACCTGGTGCATACCAGTATTGACTTGGGTTCGAATTATGCGCTATACTCTGTACTTCAAAGTAGACGGCAGTACGTAAGGCTACATGCCACGGACACGATGCGCGTCTGTCGGCACTGGCACTACTGGCAACTTCAATAAAGGCGCCACCACGCGATAAACGACTATTTTACGTACGTAGCGCGAGTCAAAGCATGAACCACTCGCCGCAAGTCGACGAACGTTGGGAGTGTCACCTGTATACCCGCAAATACAGTTGAGCAATCGAGACAACAAACTCATACACCCAGAAGGATTTTTTTTGCAACGTTCACGAAATCTCGAGAACTCGAGGATCAGCATAGAGTTTGCGTCACAAGCCCGTGGCGGCAGCCTTGGACACCGCGGGGTAGCGGGGGGGGGGGGCGACGACGCGCCACAACATTGATGCAATGGCACACCGTCCACTCTTGCCGTCGTGCGGGTCGGCCCTTGAATCGTGCCTAGGGTCTGCGACTGTCAAATCGCTGTGTCTGCATACAAGTATGCCGTAGATCCAGCACGACACAGCGAGATACACGCCGACGCGCTGACATGATCTGCCTTGTACGAATGTTGTATATGTATGAGAAAAAACTCGTTGAAAATAAAAATAAAAAGGGCAGACCGTACACATCGTATACTGCTGTATGTATACAATCCATCCCTCCTCTGTCAGGGTTGCATCCTCTACAGTAGTTCACGCGATCAGTGATGCCAATGTGGCACACTGCCGGTGTTGTGGTTGGTTGGCCTTTATGTTGTACCTACGGCCTCCATGGTCGGTTCGCTGCCAATCAGGTTGGCCCGGCGCGGCCCAGCAAGACATATGATACGCACCGACATACGTACTGCTGTACGAATATCATTCCGACACGGCCGACACGACGCCTTCTTTTATGGATCAGAAAGCCCGCTTTTTTTATATCGGTAGGGTCCTCGCAGGCCGTACGTCATGTACTCCGCGTACTGCTTGCTGCTGTGCACACCACGGACACCCCACCCCACTCTCCTAGCAGAGGATGCACCGATCGCACGATATAATGCAAACGTGATTATGTGAGCAGAGAGGGCAGATGCGATTTCGTGTCTCTCCGGGGTCTCGGCCACGGCACCGCACTGCACGAGAAACGTCACCGCCCCACTGCCATCACCACCATCACGACCACCGCCCACCAAAGTACCGCAAAGGCCACGGGTTTTCGCCATGCTACAATACCGCTATTGTGATGTGCTACAGTAGTTACGTACCAGAATGCAATTGGTTGACTGTAAAACAGTACTGCTGTATTAATAGTACACTGCTGTACACCTTAGTCGTCTCTGCCGCTGCTCCCGTCTCGCTACAACAGCCGCCTCCGCGGCTCCTGCATATGCCGGCTGTAACTCGTATTGTCTGTTATATATGCCGTACATATTACGTACACACCTGACTTCATCGATGTGGCCAGATCGCGCCGCCTCATGCACGTCGATGTACGACCCCTGCAATAGGTTCCCCATCCCGGTCACAACCACACCCCTCCTCGCCTACTTGTACAGGCAGGGAGGGACCATTCCACTACCCGGATGGTGCCGTAGGATCCCATCCACGACAGCAGTGGGCCTCCAAGCGACGCTAGCCGTAGTAGAGCCCCGTTGTCGACTGAACCTCGGCCATACACCTCTGACGCATCTCGTACGTACGTGTATTGTGGTATTAATATTAATAGTAGAAGGTATTGTACGTCGAGCGCATCTTGT
Organism: Nereocystis luetkeana; assembly: GCA_031213475.1. Classification (NCBI taxonomy): domain Eukaryota; class Phaeophyceae; order Laminariales; family Laminariaceae; genus Nereocystis; species Nereocystis luetkeana. The sequence goes on from JARUPZ010000003.1 coordinate 8,000,380, forward strand.
CGTACCTGGTACACTACAGCAGTAGTAGAAGAAGATTCACCGTCGACCATTCTTGTTGCGTTTCGACGAAAAGTAAAAAGTAACTGTCGGATCCGTCACATCATTTTGTTGTATCTTGCATGCATCCCTTTCCTTTGATTCCGACACCTGTGTAAACAACAGCCGTTCGACTATTAATACGTACCAGGGTAATTAATAACATTGGCCGCCGGCCGCCGACGAACAGGGAATTCTTTTAATCGTACTAACTTTTTAAATTTCGTTCAGTCCGGAGGAGCTTGGATTTTGATACTGGCGGTGCCACGTACCAAATATTACACTTCTGTAATGCGTCGCACTTGTGTGGTGCCCATCTTGGTTTGTACTGCTGTAAGTACAACGTCAGCGATCTTGGCGTATGAAAAAACACACTATACGGCTACGCACGTACGCACGTACTGTAGCATGAACTGCTGATGGCGTCAGACGTGAGGCCGTCGCCCTCACCGCACTCCGCCGACACATGGTCGTCGTCGGGCCAGGGAGGAAGCACCACAAATCTGGTGAGACTGCTGCGTGCGGCGGAGGAGGGCAAAGGGCTGGGGGTAGACTATGGGGAGGCCCTTGGCGAGGCGCTGCTGTCGGAAGACGATGCCTTCGGAAGGGATGCGTTCAACAGGACGAGCCGCCGGGGTCTGGCGCTGCTGGCGAAGGTTCCGGCGCTGGGCAGAAAACGGTATACGTACTGTTTGTGGAAACATCTTTCGGTATCATACCATGCCACCTACTTGTAGGCTCTGTCTTCGTGCACGTACGTACCGTAGCTTTGACGGTGATGCTATTATTAATAATAGCAACCTGACTCATTTAATTCAGTACTACGTACCAGTACGTACTACAGCAGTACAACAGTGCTGAACATCCACGAATATTTGTATACAGGGGGAGCTCTCGTGTACGCGACGGTATGTATGATACTCGTATAAACTGATAATCACTACCAGGTACGTACGAGTATTTGGGATGCTACATACCTGCAACGTTCGAATACTTGTTGTTCCCTTGCCAAGGTTTCAACGGGTTATCCTTCATAACACGAGCACTCGTATTATTAGTACGTTATACGAACTGCTGTAACACGCTTCATGGAATACTGTACGTTGCATTTCACGAAGAAATCATGCTACCGGTACGTAATAAGCGTCGGGTGCTGCACTAGAAACGTCGTGTAAACACCCGCGCTATTATTATAGTAGTGATGAACTGTATGCGCCCAAGGTTTGTGTCTCGCATTTATGGTAGGTTTTAAACTTCCTCAGACAATAGGGATCTTATTCGCGGGCCCATATTCTGTGTAAGCACAGCTACCAGCACTCTCGTGAAACAAGAGCCCCATACGTACGTGAGCAAACTCACCCTGATATTTTCCAGGGGATAGTAAATTCAAAATTCGGCAGGTGTTATACTAAAGTTAGTATGGAACACACCCTTTCTTGAATAAGACGTCCAACCCGGGCCATTATCCCGATTTCTTCACGAGAGGGTCGGTACCGCTGTACGCGCGGTATCTGCAGAATGCGCGTTGTGCGCGTATTTTCTTTCGGTGGTATTTTTAGCGTTTGTTCGGGTTTCGCCCTGGGAGCACTCAGCCTTCACAGCAGTCTTTCAACGCCCAAGACTGCTGTTCGAGACGTACTCATCGAGATACATATACACGGGCTTAGCCTCATTACTTGTAGGGCCGGTGTGGTAGAACTGACAAAATGCTGCTATCAGTGTCTCAGGGAAAGCGCTGCTACCGACAAGGTAACCTTCAAGTGGCAAATATTCTGCCATTGTGCGTATGAGTGTATTCAGGGAAACCCTTGTGTCCCCTGCGTGTTTCAATGTGCCCATGGTATCCTCGACACGGAAGACAACGGGGGCCTGGCTCTGCGTTCGACGTATAAAACTCCCACGTTCGTATTGTACTGAATCTTCAAGCCGCCCTTGTTCTGAAGCGGACGCTTTCGGTTCCAGTAACCGGCAGACGGATGGCCTGATCTGTTTTTGCCACTGCTTGCTGTGGATCGCTTGTTGTGAGCAACGCGCCGAATTGTAGCCATCATCCAATTCCCGGGGCCTTTTTTAGCTCTATGTACGTACTGTGAACGGGCGGTTCGGTGGACCATCGTCGTATCGACTGGTCACCCCGATATTGAATTCTTGACCTGATTGCCATAGATAGTATAAGCCCTCCAGACTCCAAGAAAATTGTCGTACCTACGGATCACTGCACCCAAGTTCGTACGCCGATTACGATTAATGTTACAAACTCTCCCAACCCTTGAGGCAGTATTACTGATGTACGCTAAAACTTAAACAGTTTGAGACTGTGCGCGGCCACGGCAGACAGACATCTCGACTTGAAGCATCTCTTGTCCCAGACGTTCTACGTATGACCAATAAATACTTCGGTTTCGTTCTCGTTCGTGCATCTTTTAGATCATCCCGAGTGATCCCCGGTACACTCGGGGCTGAACAATATGCTGCAGGGATGCAACCACGATGGCGACAGCAGCAGCACCACCAGCACCACCCCCACTACCCCTACCACAGTCGCGACCAACAACAACAACAGCAGCAGAGGTCGAAGCACCAGCAAGACGTCGATGATGCAAGGCAAAGACTCGGCCGGCAGCCGGGGGTGGCGCCATCCGACGGTGGGCTAATCAGGGTCGTCTCGCCGCCGACCCTTACGGCAAGCCTAGCTAGGAGGAAAACATCAGATAGGGTGGGCAGCGGCGGTGGTGGCGGCGGAAGGGGCGGTGGCGGAGAATGGGAGACTGTCGCATCACCCTCCAGGAAGAGACTTTCGAACATTTTTCGGGCAAAGCGCGGGGGCAACAGCGAAATCTTCGCGGCAGCTATTAACAGGGGACGAGACATATCGCCGTCTGCAGATTTCGCGGTCCAGGATCGCGAGGCCGCGGTCGGAGAGGCAAAAACAAAAGTGCGCTAAAAATAAAGACCGCCGACTGAGTTGAGTAGTGATAGGTCATCCCTTACAACCAACAGATGGTGAATAAGCTTGAACATACGCAAACACCGGCATTCGCATCCGTATCGACAAGCAACGTTGGCGTGTATGATGTAATATCGTGTTTCCCACCGCAAAAATGGCTTTACTTCAAGTCCAAGCAAAAACGATCCGTCGAAACGGGGATGCAGGTTTGAAGGAGTTAACGCTCGTTCGTTTTTTCTTTCACAGATGCTATCTCCTCCAGATACAACAAAACAAAAAGAAGCTTCATGAATTTTCGAAGCGAGAACACGAAACCATGAACCAAATCAACCCCCCTCCAAACTACTGCGTACGTAGCCCACTACTTCAGAGTCGCTGGCCAGCGGCGACCTGTTCTGGGATGGACAATTTGCTTCCCACCACACGAGAGGAGCAATAACTCTTTTGATGGACGCTGCTGGTGGCGTCGCTACATCGTTTGTGTCCCCCAAAACAGGCTTTTGATCCTGTCGCTGGCGAGGACAGTGCTATTAATCAACAAAGAGTGGCGTTTACCAAACATGGGGGCGACACACCGCAGCCACGGGAGGCACCGCTACCGCTGCCGCTGTCGTTCCCCTCATCCCCGCCTTCTGTCGCACGTCTACACTTCCTATCCGGCGATCCCGGGAGGGCCGATATAGATAAAGAGAGCGTCCGTCGAGTGTATGCAGACCTTCGCCAGCAGGGAAGGGGGGCTCGCGCCGTCGGTGGTGGTGGTGGTGGTGATGGCGGTGGTGGTGATGGTGGTGGTGGTGGTGGTGGTGGTCGTGGTGCTGCCGAGCAAGAAAACACCGGTGTGCATTGCAGGCAAACATCGGCCGAGTTACACGAAGCAGGGAAGATGAAAACGAATGCCTCGACTCCCGCGGGCTCTCTCTTTGCGAAAGCATGCTTGCAACCGTTTAGGGGTCACAGTCACTCGTCCCCACCAACGAATGGACTAGGCCCTCTTGGTGTCGACGACGAGGTCCCTCTAACATCAAAAGGCGGCCGAAATAATGAGGGTACACGTCACGGGGGTCCCCCTCCGGCTTTCCCAACCGAGGTGGCAATACCGACGTCGTCGGCAAGGGCGGGAAATGTAAGAGGACTGAACACAACGACAACAACAACGGCTACAGCAACTGCCACCCCCGCCTCCCCTGCTGCTTTCCGCACCCAGCATATTTTATCGGGGGGTGAAAAAGCAACACCCCATACGGAATTCGTTTTTTCCAAGGGAAAAATTACACACGGCGACGTGAAAATGGATACATCGGAGGACACCATAACAGCCAAGGTCGACATCGAAGTCGATGGCCACATTTACTGTGCCCGTCCAGCAGCAACAACGAACCAGGCTTACGTAGCCGCAGCAGCAGCAGCAGTGGGAGTGCAGCCCGTTATCTTTGGTGGTCGAGTGGGGGGCCGCGACGACGACATAGTTCCCGCGGTTGAGCCCCAAGCGGCCAAGCTCTCCGTGGGACTGGGATCGTGGGCCGACCAGGCAGCCGCCGTGGGCAGGCTTGTAGACGAAGACAGCCGTCGGGTGGCCGACGAGAGGATACAGGAGGCAAAGAAGCAGCAAGGGTTGAAGCGGGTGCTGGAGCAGGAGATGGGGAGCGCCGTGAGGAGCCTGCCGCTGAGCTTCTTGAAGGACAAGGGCTACAAGCGCGAGGCGCAGAGAGAAGGGTTGGAGAGGATGACGAGAGTGGTGGACGGGGTCCTTTCCTCCGCTCGATTACGTGCTTGGAGAAGGTGAAGCGAGAAAACTATGATCATCCACTTTTGTTTTTATAAGATTCAGAGCATCCGTGGAGTTGTCGCCCTTCGTTTGCTCCCGGCATAACGTTTTCGTACGGGAGAAGAGGGTGTGGTCCCCTGAGCCAAGACAACAAGAACGATTTTCGACACCATTTTGTTTTTTTAGTAAAACGCCTTGGCGCAAGAAAATATCTGGCTCGCCGGAATAGCTTTAGTAGTACTTGGAGCGTTCGTTTCGCTCACCGTCGAGGAGAAAAATACGTCGATTTAGACCAGATAAAGGCTGCGACGGACGGCATTTTTGGAAACAAATATCAGAGAAACCAAAAGGCCGTGACGGACGCGTTTGTTCTATATAGCCACTCTGTCCATAAATAAAATACATTTTTTTACACTATGCGCTAAGTAATAAAATCGTACTTATATCTGCGGACAGTGTGGGGCGAAATACGGTAACAACTCTGACACCTGAACGATATTTGTACTGACGCCTACAGTAAACGCAATTCAAGTTGTGGGACAGACGGGTGGGTTTGGGTTAGTGTGGAACGCGTCGACGGTACGCACACGTGCCCGGTCTTGCTCGTTTCGTTTGGTGACGGGCCGGTATACGTGTATATATTACCGTGGAGGTGCTTCGTTCACGCAGGATATTTCCACGCAGCTTACCCTTAACTCTTTCGAGAAAATAGTTGACACGCCGGCCCGGGTACGAAAAAAATATATCCTACCGTAACCATGACCCAGTTGAGGCCCAGTTCAGACACAGCCGACCATCGGTTAGCACTAGTCCCATGTCTCCAATGCAGCAAATATTTTTCTAGAAGTGCTATATTCGTACCCTAACCCTAATCCGGGTGAGTCCAAACCAGCCAATGTTTAGCACTACCCTGCAGTCCTGGTGTCTCTTGTGCAGTGCGTTCCAACCATTCGCTTGCATATGTGGAAAGCTCTACTGACATATGATGCCTTCCCTGTTGGGGACCGCTTCAGCAGCCGGCAGTGGGTGCAACAGCAGGCGCAACAGTAGGACGTAATAGTAGGTGCGAACATTTACAACTGCGCAAGCGTGTGGAGGGCAGAGGCACGTAGGAGGCGGGGAGCGGCATCCGCGCTCGCCGTCACGCCTTCTCCTGCCTCCCCTCCCCCTCCCTTCTTGCCACTTGTCACCCCCTATTATGTATAGGTTGGGTTGGCGCAAGTTGTCAACGACACTGTAAAACATGCCGCTCACTATGTGAGCTAGACAACCAGGGTACAGCTTCATTTGTTTCCTTTTTTGGCGGTCGGTCACAGCTGGTTGTCGAGTAAGATCGTTTGTGCGAGGTGAACAACCTTTACTCCGCACAAGTGGGAATGATCGTATCACGTACCAGGTAGTGTTTATGGTGAGGTACCCAAGAGGCAGTTACATAGTACTCCCATTGCTGCCTCTGGCAATGCCTACACCGTAAAATTAGATCAACTCATTGGAGCTGTCATCCATATGCAAGTTCGCCTCAAAAGTGGTTCTTAGTAGGATGCAGCTCACCATTTATGCGACTCGCCAGACACCTCACGGCGCTTCGCGCTTGGTGCAAGCAATGTCTGCCTGGTCGGTGAAAACCCGACATGCTCCGTCCCGGCATTGTAGGTCTATGGTTATAGGACTACGGCCATGCATGAGATCGAGTACACATCTCCTATCGAGTACACCCCCCCCCCCCTCCCTTCTTGACCCTATCAGAACTTCTCCCACGTCTTCGGGTGCACTGTTTGGATTTAGTTTAGAATCACTTTTTACAGCTGTAAAAGAGGAACAAATTACAGCTGCACGCTTTTTACTTTTTCAACCTTTTTGGCGAAGACTACTTGAATTCAACAGAAAGAGTTGTTGCACGGGGAGAATATAAACTTCGTGCATAAATCTCGCGCTTTTGTTTTTGGTTCCTAGGTTTTCTTGTTTCGTGAAACAGTTCTGAGCGAACAGCGTTGACGCTCATGCCAAACATTCGGATGGTAAACCACGCAAGCGTAATGATGATAAGCGTGTATGATGAGGAATAAAGAGCAAGGACAGCAGATGAAGAATGTAGACCTCAAGCCGGAGGAAGGCACAGAGGGGACTTAGACTTTGTGCTGAGGGCTCTTGTTACTGCGTTTTCCTTCTTCTGGAGTGCTTAGGAGAGATCGACGTTGAAGCTCAGGTTACAGACTGTCGGACGGCAAGACAACTGACAATAACAATGTTAGAGTAAAAGAGGTTTTTCACAACCAAAGACTTGGATTGACCTCGAGAGTAGAAAAATGATTGCACAGCAATAGGTAGCAATATTAAAGAGCAGGGGTATTGTTTTAAGCACTTTCGCCCTTAACGAAAACGGCACATAAAAGAGAAATAGCTGCTCCGTCAGGGCATAGACGCAAACCGGGTGCTACAGCAGTAGCAATGTTTCCTCGGGATACCTCACCAACAGGATCGATACCTCCAAAACAAAACAATATATATGTGTCGCAATTATTTTCTCTCCCCAGGTGGCGACAGATCCAGAAGGCCCGAAGAGTCGTGGAAACTACCTCCCACACTGTCCACGCCACCGCCATCGCCCGGGGCTACCTTGCCAGGAAGCGTGTGGCGGAGATGCGACGGACCAAAGAGGAGGCTGCGCGCGCAGATCCCAAGGTAGCCCTGCTGCGACACCGAGTCGCCAAGGTGTCCGCCGCGTCGAGGGTGGTGGCCTCATGCGTGGTTGCCAACGCAGCAAATCGGAGGCGGCAACGAAGAAGCGAAGCCAGGGACGCGGTCGCCATGGTAAGGGGGCGAGGTTTGAGGGGCAAAGTAGCGCAGTGTAGCGCAGCGAAGCGTAACTAACGTGGTGTAGAGTAGCGTAACGTAGAGTAGCGTAACGTAGGATAACGTAGCGTAACGTAGTGAAGCGTAACGTAGAACAGCGTAACGTAGAACAGCGTAACGTAGAGTGGCGCAGCGCAATGGTAGGTGCCTTGTTTTTTCGGGAGGTGGATGATGCCCAGGCCATCGGGGGGTTCTTATGTGCTGTATTCACTTAACCACAGGAAGGGTGGTAGATTATCACTCCTGCATGCTGTTGATGCAGTGATCTCGTGCTACCCCATGCCAGCTGAAGGATTTAGCACGGTATTTACATGTCAGGGGAGTAGGCGAAGTGTCCGTCTGTATCGCCATCTTTCTCTTCCGCGCGGGTTGCCCCGCTCTCGGTTCATCAAAATCTCGAACCAGCCAACCACTAACCAACCAACATACGGCAGGTGGAGCGCGTCTTCCTCTCTCGCAAGGCCAGGAGGCAGGGTCTTCGGGAGATCGCGCATTATCACAAGGAACATTCCGCGGCGGCGCTGCTCCAGCGCTGGACGCGGGGGGTGCTTGTGCGCCGACGGGTTCCGCTGGTGAGTAAGAATCATACCGTGGGAACCACCCTTGTACGTGGCAGGTATGGCGAATTGTTGTAATGCTAGCTCTGGCGTTCCGGATAATCAACAGTGAGCGTTCTCTTCGCTCGCGAAAGAACGCTCCCTTTAGAAGATCATTGTCGTGCAGGGTGGAGAGCCTTATCTCCGCCGATGGGGAATGGTAGTGCCACGTAGTGTGTATATTGTCAGGCATCTACGAGGCAGATAGCGTACCCATTGCTGTCCTTGGAAGTGGCCGCTTCAGGAAAAAAAACCAACTTAGTGGAAGCTGTCATCCATTGCCAAGTCCGCCTCACAAGCGGTTCTTGGTAGGATGTACCTCACCCTTCAATGCGGCTCGCCAAACAAACACCTCCCGGTGCTACGCGCTTGGTGCAAGCAATGTTTGCCTGGTGGATGAAAACCAGACGTGCTCCGTCCCGGCATTGCAGGGATGCGAGCGTCTATGGTAATACGACTACGGCCATGCATGGGAGGAGCAACCCCCCTCCCCCGGTTCTATCGGAGAAGACCCCGCCGCTGCCGGGTAAACAGACCATCCGCGGCTACGTGTGCGCATTTGTTTTCCTGATTTCGTCGGGGGAGGGGGGGGGGGGGACACAATATCTGTTCGCGGCGAATATTGTTTTATTGACGACTGGGACTGGTCGACGGCTTGTCTCATCACGGAATTGATGCGTCAGAAAGCTTTCGCTATTGGTTTTCGTTGATACGGTATATCTGTTGGAATACGCCGAGTTCAGGTTATAACGCTCCGGGGAAGGGTTGCGCTGCTATTCGCGCGCAGAACACAGGCATACAGCTCCGGCGGAGTCACCACGATTATGTCCGAAGCCTGGAAGATAATCAAACGCGTACATTCTACGACTGTTTCATGTACTCCGTACTGTTTCTTTAAAATTGACCACCGAAACAGAAATGTTTGAACCTGTTGTGCGGCACTCGTATATGTAAATAATTTATAAACCGCCGGTGATGCCAACGCTTTCCGTTTAGTCCGTCCTGCAGCAGCAACACCCCCCCCCCGCCCGCTACCTCCAAAAGCTTCTTCCGGGACGTATATTTCGGAAACATATTTCGACTCCGTATCGCAAAACGCCCCTCGCCCTTTCCTCTCCCCCCCCCCCCCTTGCCGCGCTTCCTCCTTCACCCTTCCCCGTCTCCTTCGCGTCTTCTCCCTTCCTTTCCCTCCCCCGTCTATGGTCATATGAATACGGTTATGCATGGCATGAGTACCCCCCCCCTCCCCGCCCGCTCCCTCCTTTCCGCCCATGTTTTCCTGGCGTCCTCGTCTACTTTATTCGCCTCGGTATAGGACCGTCGAATACGCCGAATGGCCCAGGCCGACGCACGCTTCGCAGTCCGAGAGGAGGTGGTGGCTTCCCATCTCGTAGAGCATGGTGCCGCGGTTGTCATCCAGGAGTGGTGGCGGACGCTAAGATGGAGGATGAGAAGGTTGAGGTGAGGTCGCGATCATCGTGAGGGTCAGGGTCGTGTGTGTGTGCGTGTGTGCGTTTGTGGGGGATGGTCGTTTTGCTGCAGAAAAGGACGACGGCTTGTGTGTCGCTCTCACATGGGAGTGCGATACGGATGTCGGCCTATCAGATAGCCCGTAGCTCGCGGTACAAATATCCGTAGCATGTGAATACTGCTTCAGCACAACGCGTTTACACCCGCACGGGACAATAAAGGTGCAGCTATTCGCACAACTACGTCGCCAAAACCCTTGCCTGTTGTGAGCTGCGAGCGCTGTTCACCGAGGTCCGTCAAGGAGTTGTTTCCCGTGTTGGTTCCGCAAGAGCGGGTTGCTTCTTGCGCTCATGCGGCAGCACGAACGGTGTATTGAAACTTTGAAGACGACCGAAACGTGCGTACGCCAGGACACAACAAGGTCCTAGATACACATTTCTGCAACAGCCCCTGCCCACACAACTATGTATTCATCTCTATCTTCATGTCTGCCCCCCCCCCCCCCCCCTCTCCCTCGCGACCTCTGCTTTTTTGGTTGTGTGCGTCCCCTCTCTTTCGCCACCACTGCCGCTCATCAACCAATCAACGCCGGTTAAAAATGACGGCCGTTATATTGCAAAAAAAAAACGACAGGAAGAGGTATAAATACCTCCTGGGCCAACGAGCGTCCGTAATACAGGTGCGTGACAGCCTCAGTCAGCATTGGTTGTCAATCCGGTCGTGCGTCCCACCTACTGTCCTCGGTCTACGATAGCCTAGGCCATATACCTTTATTTTTCTCGCTGTGCATTCTGGCGCGCTTAGGCGTTCTTTAAAGCACAGACAATTGACTTGGGATGCTTGGGGCTTTGGTCTAGAGCGTGGTAGCATACCTGAGAACATGTTTTGGGGTATTCGGGGAAAACTAGAGACCATTTATTATTTTCTATTCTCCATTTTTTGCCGTAAAAGCAGAAAAACAAACCCCCTCCCTCCCTGCGATACGCCAAAACAGCGCGGGTACCGTAGACGGCTGAGGCGAAAGAACCTTCGCCAAAAAGGGAAATCGCTGAAGCAGACCGGGGGGGCGGCTGTCGCCGGCGTGGTCTCCCTAGTCCTGGACAAGAAGGCCGACGTGGGGGCAAAGCTCACCGGTTCAATGAAACCGACAACAGCAGCAGCAACAGCAGCAGCATCATCAACAACGACAACAGCTACGGCAGCCACAACAGCAACATCAACATCAACACCATCGGCAAGTCGACTCGTTTTTGTCTCACATTAAAGCGATCTGCGATACTGTAGGGGTACAAGAAGCAACACTTTTCGGTCGTAGTCATATGACGATAGACCGACGGGAGGGGTGTACTCGATACGATGCATGACCGTAGTCATAGATCCATGGACCGTCGCATCCCTACAATGATGGGGTGGAGCACGTCGGGTATTCACGGATCAGGCAGACATTGCTTTCTTGAACCAAGCGCGAAGCACCGTGAGGTGTTCGGCGTGTCACATGAAGGGTGAGCTGCATCCTACTAAGGGCCGCTTGTAAGGCGGACTCGCGCATGGATGACAGCTTCAATGAGCTCATTTATCCTCTAGTGTAGATACTTTCAGAGAGATCAAATCGGGGTACTGTGTGACTGCCTCTTGAGTGCCTTAACATACACACTGCGTAAGATGGGCCTTCCCCTTTTGCGGAGTAAAGGCTCTCCACCCCGCACAAATAATCTAACTCGGTCGCCAGCTGTGACCGACCTAAAATACAAAAATCAAACAAACAAAACGGGGCCCTGGTTGTCTAGCTCATCTCGTGAGCGGCATATTTTAGAGTATCATTGTCAACCCACACCAATCCAACTTATCTATAACACATAGAACGGGGGGGGGGGGTATACTACAGTAAGCAAATATATCTAAGTGTATTATAATTATATATATTTTTCGTGTATTTGTCGAGAAATACCATCGAACCACTGGTCTGTTTTTCATTGCGTATAACACGTACCAGGTACCAAGTACTGAGGTAACAACTTTTGAGGAGTGTGTTATTTCCCAAGCTTTTGTGCCTACAGTATTACAAGAGTGCGTATTTTCCGAACTTTTAGTTTTTTTTGGCGTGGTGCTGTAGCCCCAAGCGAGCCAGAAGCCTAACAAAAACATCTTGGTGCTTTCATTCGTGTGCGTCGTGCATCCTATACGGTGGATGCCCCTATTGTTGCTGTCTTGAATAAGTACGAATTCAATACATATCTGTTGTACTGTATGATGCTCTTCTTTTGGGCATGTGTCAGACGGGAATGTTCTCGCATCAGGGTGCGTTGTGTTTGGCGAGTACAACAAAATAGGGCCAGAAAAACATTTTTTGTCTCTACTGTTTTTCCACCCCGGCAACCCTGACCGCCCGCTCGTGCGTACTCCGTTTTTCACCCTACTGATACGACCTTTTCGTTTAACAAAAAAACCCATGAAAATAGGCGATCGTGGTGGGCGGGAGCTTGCCTCTGAACGCCCCGAAGTCAGCCGCCGTCACCATTGCTGCAAGGCTACGGAGCATGGCCGAGGAGCTAACAAGAGCAGGTAATTATGTGTGTGTGGGGGGCGAGCCGTTCCTATGGGGATACATGGCAGTCATTATGTCTGTGTAATACCACTATGACTGGGATCACAGCAGTCATTATAGTGTGCACGCGAGTATGCGTATTGTGTAGAAATTTACGGGGTTCTACGTTTTTTGTTTTGTTTTTTATCATCACTTTTACTTTCCAGTCTAACTCGTTGGAGGTTTTACCCTCAGCGATCTTCTGGACAAGCCGTGGTCACAGGTGTCGTTCCTTCTCCCTCCCAGTACGCGCCTTCCTTTGTTGTCGCGCATAGGGTTCAGCATTCCCATTGCTCGTCGATTTTCATCGAATGTAGCTAACTCAAGCTCTCGCGCTTTACCGCGTCTTTGTAGCCGACATTAGATATTGTGGGGGAAAATACGGCAGTAGTGCATGCAGTCGTAGGAATCTGAACCGAGGATGGTGTTGTTCCGTGAAGAGAGGGGGATAACTTGTTTCTCGGATTCATCGTGGGATACCGCATGTTTTGGGTTAATTGTGCCCCCCCCCCATATATTATACAAAGCTTGCGTTGGCGTCGGCTGGCAACGACACTGCAAAACATGCCGCTCGATACTTGAGCTAGACCACCAGGGTAACGCTTTTTGACTTGATTTTGATTTTTTGTCGGTCAGTCACAGCACAGCTGGTGGTCGAGTTAGATCATTTGTGCGCGGTGAAGAACCGTTACTCCGCACAAGGAGAATTATCGCATCGCGTAGTGTTTATGGTAAGGTACCCAAAAGGCTGTTACATAGTACTCCCACTGCTGCCTCCGGAAGTGCCCCCCCTCCGGAAAATAATTTGAGTCCTTGAAGCTGTCATCATTGTGCAAGTCCGGCTCACAAGCGGTGAATAGTAGGGGGAGCTCACCCTTCACGCGACTCTCCGAACACCTCACGGCGCTTCGCGCTTGATGCAAGCAAGGTCCGCCTGATCGGTGAAAACCCGATATGCTCCGTCCCGGCGTTGCGAGGATGCGAGGGTCTATGGTCATACGACTACGGCCATTCATGAGATCGAATGCATCTCTCCTATCGAGTACTCCTCCCTCCCCTCCCACCGTAAATAGCGCGTCACAAGCAGATGAAAAAAAGGTGGGGGCTGTCATGTGTTATTTAGGACTGTGGCTTGGCAAGCGAAACGTCGACGAATTATTGGTAGATGGCTAGGCACGACATGCGTTAACTACTATACCAGGTACATCGCGGAGTGCAGAAAACATATTGCAGATTTCTGTGTCTTGTGCTGTCTCTCTCTGACTGGTGGCTCGTCGTGTATTTACTTGAGAACTACCATGTAATAGGTATATGTGGATTCTATTTTTACGGGCAGTGGGAATGCTGTACCCTATGCGCGGTAAACATGAAGGCATGTAAGGGGGGGGGGAGAAGGGACGACACCTTTGACCACGCCTTGTCCAGAAGACCGCTGAGGGTAAAATCTCCTACCAGGTACCAAGTACCAGGTACGAGTTAAGCTGGAAAGTAAAAGTGAGATGATGAGAAAAAAAAAAGTGTCGATGCACAACGTATCGAACTCGATCCTTCGTCCGATCTCCACCCCCAGGTTCGTGATGTATTTCCATAGTGTAACATGAAGCTTGCAAATACAAGATTTATTTCCTATCCCACATACTTTATTTGTTTCGTTTTTGCTCGACATATATTTTCGAATATATATATATATATATATATATATATATATATACATATGTGTATGTACAGACCCGGGGGCGAAAGCGAGGGCGGCGTTAAGGATGATGGTCCGCTCTCTCCCGCAGAGGGGCAGAAGACGCGAGCAGAATGCTACGGAGGTTATAAAGGGCGTCATCATGGTCAAGATTGCGTACCGAAAACTCCTGAGGAAGAAAGAGGTGGGCGAGCGATCGATCGGTGTTTAATACCGCCCTGTCCGTAATGGCAGGGACCGGTTGGGGGCATTAGGATTATCACCCAAACGGTCCCTGCCATTACGGACATAATGGTGTATATATACTTCGTCAGTATTGCTGGTCGCTGGTTGCCCGGGGGCGTGAGTTCGCAAAAATTCGATGAAAATCGACGAGAAAGGGGAATAGCCCCGAACGTTCTTCATGCACGACACAAATGAATGCACGTACCGGAGGAGGAGGGGAGGGGAGGGGGGGGGGGGGGTACTCGATAGGCGATATGTACTCGATCTTACGCATGGCCGTAGTCGTATGATCATAGGAGAAGGGGGGGGGGGGGAGTGTATTCGATAGGAGAGATGTACTCGATCTCATGCATGGCCGTAGTCGTATGACCGGGGGGGGGGGGGAGGGGTGACCTCGATATCATGCATGGCCCTAGTCGTGTGACCAAATTGCATTTTGAACCACTTCAATGCTTCAAACCCGCCCGTAGTGCCTTGGTTTCGACTGTCGTGAATTTCCCCCCTATGGTTGAACCCGCGTTGAACCTTGGCTTGTATTTACACCGAAACTCGTACTCGTATCATCGTTGGTTTCCCGGAGCGACTTTTTTCTGTTATTTTTTCTGTGTGATGTTGTTATGTTTCCTCCATGACAGGAGAGGCGGCAAAAGGCGGCTACAACCATCCAGACTTTCGTTCGTGACCTCACTTACAACGCCATGATTTCCAGGTACGTTTGGAATGAAATTACGCGCGTGCCTACAAGGCGCGCTGCGCTTGCACCGGCTAACTGACCGACTGGCAGACTGAGTCACTAACTGAATGGCTGACTGACTGACTGACTGACTGGCTGACTGAGTCACTGAGTCACTGAGTCACTGAGCCACTGACTCACTCAACCATTCACTCACTCGTTCGCTTATTACGGGGGACCATAGTAAATAGGACTCACGGTACACACAAACACCGGCACATTTCGCTATTTTAACCAACAATATTTGGTAGTATTTACTATGGCCCCCCGTAATAGTTTATTTGTTTCGCTAATTCGGAGTTGTTATTTTATGGTGGTCCCGCGCTCCTTGCCTTGCGCTGCCCCGTTTGAATCGGGCCAATCTGTACTACAGCAGATCCCAGTATACCAATGTACCGAGCGGTAGGCAACATGCCAAATTTTGACGAAGGTTACGTGAGAGGAGGGTGTCCTAATCTGTTGCTTGCCTTAGTCAAATGATCATTGACCACACACCCCTTCCTACCCTTCCTACTCCCGATATAGACAATCTTCAACACGTCGGTGCTCACTACGTGTTTCTCATTGATTCATGAACGGATGAAATGAATTGATTAATTCATGATGGAAACAATGAGTCCATCAACTTAGTAATTGTTACTGTAATTCTCAGGGTGTTTCCCATCCGACAGCAACGTGCTTCAACGTGGATCACTCATAAATCCTAAGTAATTATAATGAATGAAATCAATGGGGCACATAAATGAGTTTCATTGTGTTTTACGAAGGAGACGATAAATGGTGTGTTCGGTTGTTTCTATATATGATAGCAGGATATATTTTTTTGCCCTCTGCCATCTGCGAATGCTGTGATGTACTTTTTGCTGGATCAATACAAGGCGTGGAGACCTGTTCAGGAACGTCTGTCTTCAGGCAGCCAGCCGATCGGCAGCGAAGAGGGTTTCGGGCAAAGCTATCAGTGGCCTCGGCAGGCGGTACATGCAGAGGAGAAAGTGAGTGTCTCTCTCCCTCTGCCTGTCACGTCGTCGTCGGGTTCGGAGTCGGGGCCGTGTTGAGCGCAATTATTCCGTCTTGGTCTAGCATGTGAACGCAGGGTTTTTTACGGGTCATGACCCTACTCGCGGGTCAGGTTCAGCAGCTTTTCTAAAATTCACGGGTCGGGGCCGTGTCGGGTCGTGTTGTGTTTGGTCGGGTCAGGTCGGGTCGGGTTGGATCAGGAGGTTTTAAAGTCTCACGATTCGGGCCAGGCCATCCTGACCCGACCCAAACCGACCCAACCCAACCCAACCCGACCCGACCCGATCTGAGCCGATAGGACCCGAACCGGTATGTGCAGTATGACATGACCCCTGACACGGTGGTGAGGGTTGCACTGACGAAGAGCCATAATACCCAACATAGTCTTTTAGCACCTGTTATTTGTTTTGATAATCAACCCGCACGGTGGTATGGTATCACGGGGTACAAGTATTACATCAGTAACCTAACAGTTACTTTCAAAACCAGAGTTTGTTGCGTGAGTTATACACGCACTCTTAGGGTTTCCTAAGGTGGAAGAGAAGCATGAAAAGCTTACGTGCTCGCATCACACCCCGTATTGTATACTGGTATACCGCGGCACGCCCTCGAATATAATACCCACAACAGACCCGTTCGACGATAGAGGTAGCACATTTCCGCTATTTTGTTTCTGGAAGACGGGGTTTCTTGACCCCAATCTTGATTTCGAAAAAAAGGCGTTTTGTAGACTCAGGCCATGGGGGATTATTCGCCGCGATGCATTTTGACTTTTGCTGAACTCAGTTTTCGGATGAGGTATCGAGCTCGTCAAGTGAGGAGCCTCAGAAAATGTAGGGTGAACCTCTATCGTAGAACGCCTCAGCATCATTGGATTTTAGTTCCTCCCACCCCGTCCCCACCTTCCTACTCTCCTACCTCCTCTCTCCCTCCCTTCCTCCCCCCCTGCCTCCCTTCCACCCTCCCCCCCCCAAAACAATCCCGCCCGCGAAACAAAGGTATGTCAAGACGCGGCGGCGGGTGGTCAAGTGCCAGGCGGTGGTGCGCGGCTGGCTCGGTCGTCGGAAAGCCCAGTCACGCCTGGTCTACAACCAGAACGTCGGCGAGGAGAGGGCGGCGGGTGCCGTGCGGTGGGAACAGCTTCTCCGGAGGCGCGAGGAAGAGGAGCTGGTCAACGGCGCCAGGATGGAAGATTTAGGGGCAGATTTGGAACTTCAAAAGGTGTACACATATGGTGTATAGCAGCACTCTGGGCGGGCAGGGGGCGGGATAGGGTAAAGGTGGGGCGGGCGGTTGGGAAGGGGGGCAGGGGGCGAGGGGCGGTGTCGGGACATCAGGTATTCATGGAGTGCTGCAGTTCGATTCCAGTGCCGATAGTTGACCAAAGAGAGTACCCCCCCCCCCCCCCTCCCATACGACTACGGTCATGCACGATATCAAGTACACCCCCGTCTGAAGAAGGAAGGGGAAACGATATGCGGTACGCTGTAGAGTAACATAGGGGAAACAAAACGCACTGAACGCTAGTGATGGAGGTGTCTCTATTATAAGTAAAAACCGTGCTTCGTTGCGATAGCGATGCGTGGTCAGTGGCCAAATGCTTAAGGCGACCGACAAGTCAGTACGACCTCCTCCCCCTCCCCCTATACATATGCGAGTCCAACTCACAAGCGGTTCTTAGTAGGATGCAGCTTACCCTCATGCGGCTCGCCCAACACATCCCAGCGCTTTGCGCGTGGTGCACGCAATGTCTGCCGGGTCGGTGAGAACACGACATGCTCCGGTGCGGCATTGCAGGGATGCGAGGGTTTGCGGCCATACGACTAAGGCCATGCATGACATCGAGTGCACAACCCCCCTCCTTTCCCGCCCATTCGGGTGTGCGCAGGTGTTCCTGAAGTACTGCCGATTTGGGGATCGTCGAAACGACGGGAGGATGGTGGAGGCCAAGCTCACCGCCCTCTGCAAAGACGCGGGCATAACCGACGCCAAGCGTTTCACGGCGGCGCGAGTGGGAATCTCCTTCGCCAAGCTTAAGTCCAAGGTACAAAACAATATACAAAACACATTGATGTCCCGTTTTTTCCCATTATTTTTTAGGAAATATGTTTTTTTTCAAGTGATCAACGCCGAATGGCAAGCGCAACAGTCAATGATATATATATTTTCGCTTGTGCGACGAGCATCATAACTGGTACTGCGATACTTTCTCGTTAGATAGTATCCCTTTCGAAATCCAGAAATAACGACGTGAGTAAACAAGCCGACCATCGATTCATTTGATGACCGCACCGCAGTGAACCTGTGGCGTTTAGGTTGCCCGGTTAACGATAAACGTGTTTTGCGTGCCCAACCAAGCAGGCGTCAATGATGTTGTCATCGTCATTGTTAGTATCATATTTTGCTCACTTTGATGTCCCAAAAGGGATATATGTACTGTATACGTAGCGAGGTGTGAGCAAACAGTAAACAACCAGACGTGTGAAAAGGCGCGATACTGTGTTTGTTATTGAGGCAGAGCAGAAAATGGCTCTGCTCATGTGATGCGTGAACGACCTCGCCTTGTTTCCTGAAGGTAAATCATTTTTACATCGTGAGGTGAAAGCGGCATCGCCCCGTACTTCCCTTCCCTTCCCTTCCCTTCCCTTCCCTTCCCTTCCCTTCCCTTCCCTTCCCTTCCCTTCCCTTCCCTTCCCTACACTTCTTCCGGCAGGACCTAAACTACCTCCCATACGAAAGCTTCCTTGCCGTGCTTGATGACATCACGGCGCAGCACCCTGAAGTACGAAGGCTTGCCGACGTGGCAGTGGCGGCAGCTCTCAACGAAAACGTTGCTACTACCACCACGTCCATCGTAACCATACACCACGAAGGGAGCAGTCCAACAGGGAGTCCTCCTCGGCCTGGAGCAAAATCTCCGGTTGGCTCCGGCAGGCATGGTGCTGCGGCTCCCCCCCCACCAAGCGGAAAACCCAGTAGAAGCCCCACGACTATCAAAACGTCCCAGCAGGTGGCTAAACCAGGAGGTAACAGGGGAGGCATCTCCGCAAACGCAACAGGAGTGGCGAGAGAAGCAGCAGGAACAGCATCGGCAGCAGCAGCAGCAGCAGAAGAAGCAGAAGAAGAGGGTGTGGAGGGAGAAGCGAGCCGGGCCGGTGCCGCTGGGGGGTTTGGTCCGCACGACCAACGCCTGCTTGTTTTTCTCCAACGCTACGTGCTCGTCAGGTCGGAGGCTGGAAGGGAGGTACGTGTGCGGAGGGGTATGTGGGCAATACTTATGAGCTCACTGTTTTTCTGAGGCTACTTGCTCAGCTGAAGGATCTCCACATTTTTTACCTCTCCTCTTGCAGCAGACTGAGTTCGACGAGGACAACGACAACTTGAAACTAATAGGCCGCGCTTTTGAAGCAAACAGGATATACGTATAAATGGAAACAGGAATAAGTACCAGATATATATGTACGTGTTCGCCTGCCGTATTGGCTCACGTGCGTTTGTGTCGAGCGGACCCGGACACGAAGACAGGGAGCGGGCTTCAGCAGCACCGAGCGCTGAAAGACGGCTCACGCTCGCACCGTACGCTTCGCGCTCTGAATATCAACCCTTTCGTAGTGGAACCCGTTTCATAGGACCCCACTCCTAAATCCTTTTCATGCCCCCCCCCCGCTCCCCTCTCTTGTTTCGAAGGGATGCGTGGTCAATGGCCCAATGGATGGGACAAGCAGCAAAGGAGGACCCCCCGCCTTTGAATCATTTTGATTGCCCCGCACCCCATGACCAACGTTTTTTTTTAACCCTTCTCCTCCCCCGAACATAAATACAAGAACAATGCTTTCATAACCCCCCCCCCCCCAATGCGACCGCGACCGAGTATGGCATCGAGTACCCCCCCCCACCCCCCCGTGCCTGGTCGGTGGAAACCCACCGTGCTCTGTCCCGGCATTGTAGGGATGGAAGGGTCTTTGGTCATACGACTACGGCCATGCATGATAATGAGTACCCCCTCCCTTCCCTTTTCGACTCACCAACTCCAAACAAGGTCTGCAAAAAAATGTATTCCGAAAAAAGAGGGGCCCGGCAGCGCGCCTTGATGCGGCTCGAAGGGGCGGCTATGCACGTGCAGGCGTGCGTAGCTCGGGGTTGCGCCGGGCGGGGGCTGGCGATGGTAGCGCGAAAGCGGAGGGACCTAGAAAACGAGCGCGAGAAGGTTAATTGGGCCGCGTCGGCGATCCAGACCAGGTGGGGGGGGGGGGGGGGGGGGGGTGGCGACTATAGTCTTCATGGGCCACGCGCTACGACGGAGTTGTTATCATTTGTTTCGGCCCAACTATTTTCTGAACCGAGGAAAATACGCACCCACCAACCGTTAGTGTGCCGTTCAGTTAGGTTTTTTAATCAATATTTTTTCGAACAACACCTAGGTTAAGCGAGCGTCCGTTTGTTTCATCAAAATCTGTTTTGGACTTCCCAATCACCCAGAGCTTCACGGGCGAGAAAGGACCCTCAGGGAGTTCAGGCACTGTATACCCTCACGTTAGCACCATGTCGATGATTTTAGCCTAACTTAAGAGTATGGCGGTGGAGGGGTTTAGCCATCGGAGGGGGAGGGGAGGCCGGAGGAAGAGAGAGAGAGAGAAAAAAAATACCCATCTAACGGTAGGGGTTGCCTTTTTTTTGCCTTCTGAGGCAACATTGCCTGGCCGGTTTGAGCTCCTCAGGTCGAGCGAACCACCGGTTGAGTATTAGCTACAGTTTTACCGCTCATAAAAATGTGGTTCGGGCTGCACGAACGACGTTCTTCGAAGTCACGTGTCGGGGTGAGATATTGGGCTCTCCTCACGTGTGGAAGTAGTGAAGAAAACAGTAAGCCGCCACCCCTATCGTCCGTGGCAATGCTCGTCGTATTTTCAATGTATACAGGGTGCGCGCATTCCAAGCCCGTGCCCGCACGTCGAGGCTGGCCTTGAAGCGATACTTCCGGTGCTTGGACGGCCTCACCGGGGCGGAGTACTACTTCGACCCCAAAACAGGTGCGAAGTGTCCTGCTTTGACCCCCCCCAAGCAGCAGCAGCAGTGCGTACGTTGACCCCCAAAAACAGGTGCAAGGTCCACTTCTTACCCCCCAAAATGAATGCAGTGCGTAGTTTGATCTCTCATGACAGAGGCAGGGCGACAGACTGATCCCAGAACAGGCGCAGAGTCCTAGTTTGACCCCCATTCCAGATTCAGCGCCCGCTTTGACCCCAAGACAGGCGCGAAGTTCTATCGTACTTTTGACCCTCGAAACAGATACAGTGCACGCGTTGACCCCAAAACAGGTGCCGAGTCCTATTATGCTTTGACCCTCAAAACAGATGCATTACGTTCTCTGACCCCAACCCAGATGCAGCACGTACTTTGCCCCCCGCACCGATGCAGTGCGTGCGTGGGTTTACCCCGAAACATGTGCGGAGTCCTACTCTGACTCTAAAACCGGTGCTGTGCGTACGTTGACCCGAAAGCAAGCGCGGTGTTTCACGTTGACCCCGAATAAATTTAGGGCTTTACGTTGACCCCAAACCAGGTGCGGAGCCCTACGTTGACCCCCAAAAGAGGCTCGGCACGTACGTACCCCCATAACAGGGTCTCACATAGGCCCCGAAAAGAGATGCGCAAGGCGCAGTCTACTACTTTGACTGCCGAAACACTCGCACAGCAGTGTACTCTTCGGACCCCGAAATACGTTCAGAGTACTGGTTTGACCTCAAAACAGACGCGCTCTACGGTGGAGGCAGCACATTTACGCTAACATGGTTTCTGAATGACGGGGTTCCTCAACCCAAAATCGTCGGAATGCCAATTTTGTTTGGAAAAATGACGTTTTCGTACAGTATGCTTGGGCCATGAGATTATTCATCGGGATGCAATTGTTTATTTTTGCTGAAGTCAGCTGTCGCGTGAGATATGGAGCTCCTCAAGTAAGGAGCCTCAGAAGCATTAAGGTCAGCCTCTGTCGTAGAACACCTCAGAGAGCAGGGTACAAGTGCGCAGAGCACCACGTTGACCCCTATGGCAGATACAGTGCTGCAGGAACGGAGCTGCAGTCCGTTTTCGTCCGCCCGCGCCGTCTCGAACAACTTTTTCGTGACTGCGTTTTCCCTCCTACTGCACTGACGCCGGCTCCTCCCGCTCCCCCTCGTTCCGTGGTGGGTGGGGCTCCTCTCCTCGCGCCGGGTTCACTCCTTGGTCGACCGCCCGTCTTAACCGCTGTCATTGTTTTATGCCATGCACCGCCCGACAACATCGCCCCCCCCCCCCCCCCCCCAAAAGGAGGATCGTCGTGGACCAAGCCGAAAGTTCTGGGAAAGTTCGACATCCCCACCGTTGTCGTCGTTCCGGCGGGGGAGGAGATCATGGTGCCCGTTTGCCGAGAATGCGAGCAGGAGCCCGCCACAGAGTGCGTATGTATAACGACTGCATCACGCATTATTACGGGGGGCCATAGTAAACAGGACCTACGGTATACACAATAACCTCTATATATTTCCCTATTTTTACGAACAAAATTTGGTCCTATTTACTATGGTCACCCGTCGTAGTATTATACGTTGGTACTGCAAAGTAGTGGCGGCCACGGTTTAACAACACTTTCCCCCCGCCAAATGCAAGGGTCGTTAATACTTAATATAAGTATACAAAACGGCCCCTACTTTACAGCGGATATACCGGTGCCGGTCTAGGAGCGGTCGAATGGCCTGTGTCCGGCAGACTATGCAACTACCTGGTACCTGGTATAAAACACGGTATATATGTTTCTGTTTTTTTTTTGTTTTTTCGACTCTCTTGAAAAAGTGACCAACACAACAAGGGCCACTGCAGTTTTTTTTTTGTGGGGCAATACAGATTGGTGTCCGACGAGTTACAAGGCAAGGAAGGATTCCCACGGCACGGTAGCCTAGTGCTATAGGTTGGTACCGTACGGCGGGGGAGGGCGGTCACGGTTTGAGAACACTCTGTCCCGAAACCATACTATATCGGGGGGCCATAGTAAATAGGACCACCTATTGTTAGTAAAAATATGTCAATATGTAGGTTTTTGTGTGTACCATAGGTCCTATTTACTATGGTCTCCCGTATTGCTTGATTAACAACGGTCCTTACGTTTAGGCAGAGAGTTGCACCAGAGTTTTAGGGAAGCAGTCAAATCGCTTGGCGCAGGCCTAAGAAAAAATCTACTATCATTGAATGCCGGCAAACTGAGAATCTATTCCATTGTTTTCGACCCCGTCATCCATGCGGAAGAGAGTCCGCTTCACAAGCGGGTTCTTAAAGTGTGGATGCAGCTCACCCTTCGTTAAGCGACTCCCGCGCCCAATCACCTCACGGCGCTTCGCGCTTGGTGCAAGCAAACGTCTGCCTGGTTCGGCGATAACCCGACGTTGCTCCGTCCCGGAAATGTATACGTAGGGATACGATGCGATAAGCCTGTGGTCACACACACACACGACTCCGATACGGTCATGCGTGACACGGGTACGACCCTCTCTCGTCCCCCCCCCCACTCCGCCAAAAAATTCGACGTATGCTGAAGGCTATGCCATCAGTATGGATATCAAGCATATTATTAGCGTGCTTGCCCCTTTTTGTCCCTTTTGGCGGACTGCCGAGGAGAGCCCCTCCCCCCCCGACCCTCACTAGATACAGTACTACTCTACGAGCATACATTTAGGGAACGTTAGGTGTAACTGCGGAGACCAACGTGTCTTTATGTTGACGCCCAGGCATGTACGATATTGAGTCTACCGTAAGAAAAGAGGCCAGTTGGCGGGCCAAAGCTACATGCAATACGAAGTATAGTCCTTAAAAAAAAACGGATCACTGACTTCGCTCCTCGACTTGCGCGCCCTTGCTCCGACGACTTGCGTGCGCCTTGCTCCGACTTGCGCGCCTCGTTCCAGGATCTGCGCGGACTGTGACGAAGACGTCCTGTGCGACGCATGCGCGAACCGCCTCCATGCCTCCGGGAACTCCGCAGCGCATCTCCGAGTCACGATTGACAAGTGCGAAGAGTGCTCTTTCCAGGTGAGGAGCGGCTACATGCGGTAGTAAGCTCAGCCCTCAATCATTTAGCAAAACGTTCGTATTAGTGCACCGCTGTACGTCTATACGAAGCTGCGAGAGAACCAAGAGGCAACCCGTGATATTTCCAGATGGTGGCCAGGAACTTCCAGACTTACAGTACGGTAACCCTTTTAGAACTGCAGTCCCGTTTGGGGGACGAACCACCCAACGTCTAAGTAGTTTGCCCGTTAAACGGGACTGCAACCCTAAAAGGGTTTATTACACACATGCTACGGTAGAGGGGTGCACCTTTACTTTTATGAGGCGTGTCCCGGAGGTGTCGACTACCAGGCTTATTGGATTTCCATACTTTTAGGAAGGTTTGTTGACTGCGGGGTACATGTTTTTATTCGTTGGGTTACCCGCCCCCCCCCCCCTCGGCTGATTGGCGGTCGGTCACAGCTGACGATCGAGCTATAAGTCATTTGTGGAGGGGTGGAGAGTCTTTACTCTGCACACGGGGAACGATCGTATCACGCACCAGGTAGTGCTTGCGGTAAGCCAACCACCTGGCAGTTACGTAGTACCCCCATTGCTGTCTCTGGCAGTGGCCACACCGGAAAAAAAAGATTTCATCGAGGCTGTCGTCCATACGCAAGTCCGCCTCACGAGCGGTTCTTAGTAGGATGCGGCCCACGCACTATGTGACTCGCCCAACATCTCATGGCGGCTCGCGCTTGGTGCAAGCAAGCAATGTCTGCCTGACCGGTGACAACCCGACGTGCTCCGCCCCGGCATTGTAGGGATGCGAAGGTCTATGGTATGGCCATGCATGAGTTCGAGTATCCCCCCCCCCCCGGTCTCGAAAGGGATGCGTGGTCAATGGTCACATGACTAAGGCAAGCAACTAATGAGTACCCCCCCCCCCCCCCCGCCCCCCCCCCCCCCCCCCTCCTGATTATGATATCGAGTGCACCTCCCTCGCTCGCCTGATTTGGCTTGGTTTTGCTCGCCTGACTCAATACTCGGCAGAGTCGGCTAGCCACTCGCTGTGGCTTCGTCGACCGGCCTGCCGACTGAAGTCAGCTAGTTGGCTAACGGTACCTGCCCATTCCTGCCGACTGGCTCACAGGTCTACAGCTCTGTCTCGAAACACATCGGTTTGTTTCTTATTAACCCTCTATATGAAACGGTCCCCTACTGTTTCGAAATAAAGTGGTATTAATTTCTCACCCTTTATCGAAACAAGTGATGCTGTGAGGCGGAATTAATCCATGTTATTAGTCCTCAGTTACACGCGACAGCGCCAGTGGGCCCGCTTCATGCCCATCGAATTCCCATTTGTTTATACTACGTCCTTGATACCTGATACCTAGTGGTACACGTAGCAACAAAAAACCGTCAAGATAGGTGCGCCACGGCCGCGGTTAGTCCGTCTTTCCTGCGAAAATCGAAAAAGAATAAGTGCCGGACACCGTTCCTATGAATTGTATTGTAGGGCTCATACAATTTGTCATCGCGACCCCCCCCCCCCCCCCCCCCCCTCCCTCGTTGATATAGGACCGAATGTAACGCTCGCTGTTTTTTTTTTTGTGTTTCAGTACTGCGTCGGCATAGTGAATCTTCTACTGCTGCTGTAACAACATCCTTTCAACACAGCCGGGGCACAATGAAAACAGGCGGCTTTGTCACCATCACCACGCCAAATGGCTTGCGGTAGTGAACCCGGTACAAATAGACGGGCGGTCTTCGTGGTGCAGCCCGCCAAACACCCCCGGTCATATAGTTGTACGCGCCCCGTTGTGTACCTCGGGACCGGACGGAGCACTCTAAGCTCATGGTGCGCAAAACGGCGCCTGGCTGGCATGGGGTAGACTAACCCCAGCTTATCATCGTGCGTCGCTGCCTTGTCGTTGTGTATGGCGTTGGGCACTCTCTGTACTGTGTACGTATGATACGGGGCCAACTTTGATGCGCCGCTGTTTTTCGTGGGCGTCGTTCGTACTGTGCGGGGACGTCGGCTCTGTAACAAAAGGTGGCGGTGAAGCTGTGCAAGCAGTGCGGGGACAACTTCTGCGTGTCGTGCTTCGCCCACGTGCACCGTAAAGGGCGACTGAGGCGGCACACCTTCGACCCTCTCGTGCCCATGTGCGACGACTGCGGGGACCGAGCACAGGTGCGCACCACCAGCACCACCACCGCCGCCGCTACCACCACTTTAGCAGGAGAGCATTAGGTTTGCAGTAACTAGCGCTGCTGCAGAAGGGCACACAGCAACTAGCGCTGAGCATCAGGAAGGTTCAGGTAGAGCAAAAGCAGGGTGAATTGATATCTCATAACACAGACGCGCCGAAGCTGCCTGTACTGACGGTTTTGTATCAAAGCAAACCACCATACCACGCAGCACGCACCCAAACATCCCTAGTGAGTTGCTCTTCTTGTGTTACAAAATATCGTGCGACCATCACACCAGGAACCTTATGCTGCAGTAGCCCCGCCCCCGGCCCCCGACCCCCACCACTACCCACGTACTTGTTTAGTGTTTTTCTTCCTAAGAAACAATCTGGCGCTTTTGTTGTTGTTGTTGTTGTTGTTGTTGTTGTTGTTGTTGTTGTTGTTGCTGTTGTTGTTGTTGTTGTTGTTGTTGTTGTTGTTGTTGTTGTTGTAGTTGTTGTTGTTGTTGTAGTTGTTGTTGTTGTTGAAAATATATTCGACCACGTGCAAACGCGGCATTCTACAGCATGGTCGCGATGGAGGCGAGAAAATAAATGATGGTACGAGGCGCGGGAGGCCTAACAATATCGCCGACATTGAGCCAGCCCACTTCCGCGTACAGCCTGCTCCGTTTTGACCGGAATCGGCGCTCGCTTGTGCTCGCTCGTGCTCGCTCGCGCTCGCTGCAGGCTCTGAGGTGCTTCGGGTGCGAGCCCGAAGGGCGCTTGCTCCTCTGCAAGCCGTGCCAAGAGGCTCGCCACTGGGGTCTGCCCGCCCACGAGCTCACAATTCATCGGTGTGTGACGGCTATATGCGCTGTTTACAAGTTGTTAGATACTAATACCTACCATTGCTCTACAGTATAAACACACCCACCTGGCACGAGTTTTTCACGGTAAACAATTTAACAAACCTCTTAAAAAAAGGAATATACGCTCCAGGATATGCCAGTGCGTAGGTATGCCTCTCCGCGGATTTTTTCTTCCTGGGCGCGGGTGGGTCAACAAAACACGTTCGGTTTCTGGCAGCTTCACACCTTGCACGACGAGGAGCTCCGACTAGAAGACCGAATGCGCAGCTGCAGGAAACCCCAGAAAACCTCTCTCGAGAGGAAACGCTATATACACATAGATATACAATACCGGTTCGTTAATTCTCAAAGGAATTTTACAGTCAATGGCATAATTTTGACGTCCTCGATACGACGACATCAGACGCGCTCTGTACGATAGGGGCACAGTATGCGGTGCCTATATATTTCCGGTGCCCGATATAGTGCCGGCGGAGTAGCTTGGCACACATGGGGCTATCCAGTGTGGCAGTGTGCGTAATAATGCCGGTTGACGCTACAAATAGTGCCGGCGTATTCGCCTGATTTAGGACATACCGGCATTATATTTCGCACTTTTGTTTGGCCGACGTAGCTCTCCCCCTTGAACGAATCTCCTCAGTGTAATGATACCTGCCGTACACAGCAGGGCCCAACTCTCTACAGTGCAGGCTTGAGCTAGCGCCGGTTGCTCCGCTATTCTGCCCGCCGAGGAGTCTCCTACGACACAGATTTGATTCACGAAGAGTGGTGGTTTCATGCGCGCAGTAGTTGGCTGCCAGTTGCCGCTACACTAGCACCGGTATTTTTGTCTGGCGCCCAGAGGGGCGAACCCTTACTATTTCTGTATATATAGACCGTGGGATGTATCCATCGGGCAGCACTGTCGGTTTCTTTCAAGGCCATTTTTTCGGGGTGACTCACTAACGACTTATAATGTCATGAAGTGAAACAAGGCCCCGGGGAAACAAAATACAGGCACCCTTGTCGCAGCGTAGGCCATCGCGCTCACACGCTCATATATGGCTCTCCCCCCCCCCCCCCCCCTGCAGTTGTCAGAGCTGGAAGGTAGTGGTTCGAAGCAACCACATGGTTCGAAGACCACTTGCCAACAAGCTGTACTGTACGACTATATTACTGTTATTTTTTTTCCCATGGATTCTTGCGGCCGCTACGACGGCCTCTTCACCGCCGTATCTACCTACACTCCCCTCTTTGAAAGACAGCCGCCGCAGACCTACTGAAGAGTCGGAATGGCCCGCCCGTCCGTCACCAACCACCCCGCCCAATCTTAAAAAACGCATAAGGGCTTGAACGTAACGACAGTTTGGTATTGGCATGAACGCACGAGGGGTGCTTAACTCTCTGGCCAGAGGAGTGCATGTATCATGCCAGGTATGCCAGAAACAGGACCTATCCCGCCTTCTCGGTGTGCAGTACAAACTTAGCACCGTCTTGTACCGGTATCTACTATTAATAGTATGGACGCAAACCCTGATTCGTAGATAGGCTGCGCTGTTTCAGTGACAGGATCAACTAGTGTCTGGTTGCTTGCTTGCACACCGTTTGGGCCTCCCCATGAAGCTCTTTCTTGTATTTCGAACGATGAGTCCACCCACCGAACGAAACACCCCGGCGAGTCGATTCTCAACGATTCTTCATCGACTGATGTATCGAAAACAGAACTCTTTTCGTCCCGATTGACACACCCCTCCCCCCCCCCCCCCTCCTCTGTATAAGTTGGGCTGGCGTCGGTTGGCAACGACACTGTAAAACATGGAGTTCACTACGTGAAAGCTAGACAACCAGCGTAGCGTTTTTTGTTTTTTGGTTGTCTCCCACGGCTGGTCGTCCAGTTAGATCATTTGTGCGAGGTGAACAACCTTTACTCCGCACAAGGGAAAGGATCGTAGAGTTTATTGTGAGGTACCCAAGAGGCAGTTACATAGTACTCCCATTGCTGTCTCTGGAAAGGCCTACACCGGAAATTAAATCAACCCATTGAAGCTGTAACCCATGTGCAGGTCCGCCTCACAAGCGGTTCTTAACAGGATGCAGCTCACCCTTCATGCGACTCGCCCTCCACCTCACGGCGATTCGCGCTTGGTGCAAGCAGTGTCTGCCTGGTCGGTGAAAACCCGACATGCCCCGTCCGGGTATTGTAGGGATGCGACGGTCTATGGTGATACGACTACGGCCATGCACGATATCGAATCTGCTGCATGTACCTACAGTGATGAAAAAATAACGTTCGTCCAGATTGACGACAACATGCTATTTACGCTCTTTTTAATATCATCCGCAATCTGTACTGCTGCTGTCGTGAAAAGGCGGTGGTCGCAGGCCCTGAACGGCAGAAATAATCATTCACGCCCCCCCCTCCCCCATTCTCCTTGCCATTGGTTGCCCTCAGGATCGAGGCGGTGGGTTTCCGATCGATGAAGGTACGTCGACTGAAAGCCGAGAAGGCATCGAGAGCGAAGGAGCTTTGGAGGAAGGCCGAGTCCGCGGCCGCCTTCCAGAAGAAGCTGGACAAGGAGAGGTTGGCAGCGGCCATCAAGATTCAGGTCAGACCCCGATCAAAGCGAAATCTGTCTTGCGCACCTCTCGGACACGTCATCGATTTTCGTTTCACGGTCGACGGTAGCTCGCTCGAGGCGGATCTATTTTGCCGGTCTCGTTTGATCTACAGTAGTACAGTAGCTCATTGATGTTGCCGTGACGGGGCCACATAATTATTGGGTGCGAGGCCTAGCGCACGTGTTTCTTGAGTTGGGTCGGTACTTCGCAGACCCTGCCTAAACCTCCCGCACGAGGCACGCGAGGGATTATGATTTGTCCGACGTGTGAAACGGTGGGAACGAACGAAAACGAGCGGCTGATACACCTATCGTTTGGATCTCCGTTCCAGAGGTAAATACCGTTTGGATCTTTCTGCCTTTACTGAAAACAACCTTGTATTTCTGGACAGGGAGCTAGGTCTATGTACATATATGTACGATACTATTCCATTTGCCATCCGACGATGTCTAACGCTTATTCCAATAGCTTGAACCCTTCTAGAACAGCGGTACCGTTTTGGGGACAAACAACTCAAAATCTACGTAATGTGTCCCCAATTGTCCCCAAACGGGACGGCGGTCCTAAAAGGGTTAAAAGGGTGACTACTGTAGAATCCAGTGACTAAACGACATGGGAGGTGGTATCGATCATGCGTACAATCTGTAGGTTTTGTGTGTACCTGAAGGAGAACAGCAGTCACTGAAGGCCGAGTAGGAGATGATTACTTTAGTTCGACACCTATCACCTTTCGATTTGTCCAAAGAACAATATTTTCCATGCGCAAAGCGCTTCGAAGAGCCGCCCCCGCCACTCCTGACAACAGTCTCCCTGTTTTTTTTATTGATACTGCTGCTGCATATACTGTAAACAACTTGCGTTTACAATGCGTTGTTTCTGCCAGCCTGAATAATGACATCAGTTTCACCATGCCAAATTAACACCCACCCACCCACCCACCCACCCGTTCCGTTCCTTCCCTCTCTTGTTTGCAGTGATCGTTTCTTGATTTCATCTCCCCTCGCTCGTTTCTTGATTCCATTTTCTCTCGCCCGTGTCTTGAGTCCACTTTTTTTCGCTTGGTTCTGATTGCGGTCTTCTCTCGCTCGCTCCATAACAGCACACCCTCTCAATCGTTTTGTATTTGGGTCTCTGGTTACACCGGTAGTTTTTGCATTGTACCCAATTTCTCGCCCATTTCTTGACCGTACGTTCTCTCGCTCGTCTATTAAACTCGTCTACTCACTCGCTGGTTTGCTTCTAAGTGGGCATTCTTTCACTCGCTTTTTTTGATTGGGTATGCTCTCGGCCGATTGCTGTATTGCGTCTTCTTTCGCTCGTTCTTTTTTATCAGGTATGATTTTTTTTTTTTTTTTAACCGTGTCTTCTCTGTCTCTTTTTTTAATACTGTTCTTATCCGGGAGCGTTCGTTTTTCTAGAATTTCCCAACTCTGGAAATCATTAGAAATATATATCAAGATACGGAGGCGTTCTGTCACAAGTTGTGAAATTTTTCAGAAGGAAAAAAAATAAGAAAGTTAGATTTCACATAATTGGGAAAAATATCAGGAAAATCTGGAATATAATTTTTTTACGCGAAGCAAATATGGAAATTATGGGCAAACACTCTCCGGTTAGAATGACCCTTGTTAGGATCTTCTTTCGTCTGCTACTTTCCTGATTCAATCTTCTCTCTTCTCGTTTATCAGCATCGCCCTCCCGTCGCTTGTTTCAGGTGTCTTACGCCCTCCTAAGGTCATTTTTTGTTTGCTCGTTTCTTAGTTGCATCTGTTCGCGTTCGTCACTTGATTTAATATTTGCGCCTTTATGCTTAACCCGCCGGTAACGCCTGCATGTGACGGTTCTCCACTACCAAAAGGCGGCATGGCGAGGACGTCTCGCGCGGAAGAGGCGGAAGCTGATGATGGAGCAGCACCTCTTGTGGCGCATGCAGCGCCTTAAGGACGACCTAGTGAGTAGGGCTGGTGCCCAGGACGGACAAATGCATAGTACAGTGTGTTCCCCTAAATAATCCTTCATGAGGTTGCACAAACCCCATATAGCGTACGCGCGATCGAAGTACCACACACTAGGCTTGTAAATACGAGATTCGACGAAATCATCATCTCGCAGCTAGCTCATGGTGTTATTTCGGTTGATTTTAATATATATATACTTCGAAGTATATATATACTCATAGTATTTGATAGAGTGTCGACCCGGCCCCGTCGACAAACTCTCACGATGACGTCAAGTTTTTCTCTACACTCTGGCATACCCTCCGTCGCTGTTGTCGGAGCTGCCCCCCCTTACCTCGGTGGGGAAACATATAGGTGGCGACGGGCACAGCAAGACAACGCCCCCTCATGCTTGTCGTTCCCTGTTGTTCCCGCCAGCCCGCCCGCCCAAGGTGGGCTCTGCCTCATCGTCAGCCTCGGTCCGATTCAGAATAGGAGGAAGATGGTAGACCCACACCCCACACCCCATAACGCCATCTCTGCACGGGGTTTCCTATCAGTGGTATTGGTCTACTCTAGGTTATTCTCAGAATGTTAAACCTCGTCGCTGTCGTGTTGCGCGCCATATCGAAAGAGACATGCATATCGCCCGGGGTTCACGGCTTATTCCGTCCTCTCTGCTCAGGGGTTTCGAAAAATGTCAAGCTCTAGGGAGTGGTCATGCTAGACTAAAACACAATTCACATTGGATGCGCTTCGAAAGGTTTCGCTGAACGTTTCCGAAGTGGTCGAGAGCCCCCCCCCCCGCCCCCCTTTCCCCTCCACCTGCGCACACTGTGGGCGCAAACAAGCCCGTGTGGAGACATTAAAGAATGCAGCAAACCATGTTGTCGACACTTGGCGTGGGTTTATGTCCTCATCATTTTAATGTTTTCACACGGATTTGTTTATGCCCACTTTTGTTTCCATCGCGGCGTACTATTGCGGGGGACCACAGTAAGTAGGACCAAATAATGCTAGTAAATAGCGAAATGTATAGTTTTTTATGTACCGTAGGTCCTATTTCATATGGTCCCCCGCAATGCATGATCGCGTTCAAACCCGCAAGCAAAAACGAAAAGGAGATGGCTAAGCGCAACGCGGCAAACCGCGATGGAAGCACACAGCGCCCGGCAGCATTGTGTATTACAGGCATGCCTGGCATATAATTAACAAGCTAGCCTTTACACGTACATGCTACCTTTCTTGTGAGTGTCAGCAGGACAGATGGGGCGCACCCGACAAAACATTGATCGGGTTTGGAGCAAATGCAGCGAAACAACAACGAATCGATCAAATCGCGCCTGGCACTGTTTGCCAACCCCTTCTAAGAATGCACTTTGATGTCGATCCCTTTAGGACCGCATTCTCGCGTTGGGGACAAACCACTCAGATTCTAACTATCACGGGGGACCACAATAAATAGGACCAAGTATTGTATGTAAAAAATTGGAAGTATATAGGTTTTTGTGTATTTTGCAGGTCCTATTTACAATGGTCCCCTGTAATAGTTTGTCACTAAAACGGGGCTGAAGTCCTATTAATAAAGGGGTCGTTGACTTCGAATGACATGCTACGGTATATAGAGGTGCCCCAATAATTCTTTCTCTGAGGTTGCTCAACTTGAGGAAACTCACTACTTTCATCCAAAAACTGACATTTGAGGAAAAATAAAAATGATCGGCCCACCCGACGAGCTATGTAATTTGATAAAATATAAAACAACAGCTGTGATCTTAAGCATGTCGTCGAAACTCGTCTCTGCAAGCTGTGCGTGTGATATTTCGATCGCGCGTGCTGCGGGTTTTATATGATCCCATGCAGGATAAACATCCTGTACACCAGGAGGCCCAATCTGGCGCAGCTGTAGAGCCATCCACAAATGAGCGACTGTCGCCGTTAAAGCCCCCTCACATCCCCCTTTTGTCTCGATGCGTCCCTCGATTCTGTCGGTGGCCGAGACCTCCCACCAATTCGTTCGTATGGCCCACATCCGAGACGACAAGGCGCGGCAGGCAGGAGACATCACGATGATAATATTCTTAAAAAGTACTCAAAATAACTTTCGGGAGTTGTGCTTTTGCTCTGCCACGAACTGGGGATTCGATAAAAAAATTGGGTTTAGGTAGTGTAGGGTAGGTACATCTTCATTTACCAAAACAATGTTGGCAAAAAACATCAAAACGATGGTTGGGTGGTGTCCCGGTCGACGACTGTTGGGTAGTTCCTCGGTTGACAATGGTTGGGTAGTTCCTCAGTTGACGATGTTCGGGTAGTTCCTCGGTCAACGATGGTTGGGTGGTTTTTCGGTTGGCGAGGGAAGAAAGAAGGAAGGCACGAACCGAGGTGAGGAGGGTGGTGGGGGGGTGAACAAGAGCACACTATGTGACCCCGGATCTGAGCTAGTACTATTGTAGAAGGGAGAGACAACAAGGCGAAGATAATAAATAGGGTGAGGGGGGAATACACACACACGCACGCTCGAGATGGCCTAACACGTGCCACCCCCACGCACCGTATAATAGCACACCCCGAGTAGAAAAAATTGGCCAACCCCCCTTACTACTGCTGTAGGCGTCTTTGCGGGCTGTCAACAGGACGGGTGGGGGCTTCGTCCCACGCGGGTGAGCGAACAAACCCTTCGGTCCCGCTATCGATGGGGCAGCAACACTATGGGTCGTGGAGGCTCCATCGCACTGGTACACCGCAAGCCGAGGAATCCCCTATATGGATCTCTGGGAGAAGAGGTTCCCTCCTCCTCGCTCTGTCGCTCTAGTTCATGTTGTACGGTAGTTGTTTGGTTTCTCCCTATGAGATCAACCCGTTGTGGCAGAGCCTCGTTACAACCAACGACTGCAACTGGCGGACCCTGGCGCTTACACTGCTGCTACTGCTGTATACTGTAACATCGCAGATTCGAAGGACGAGGAGATACAAGTTCCTTCGCTTCGTGGGCAAGGCGCCTCTACTCAAGTCCGACACCAACCAGGAGATCGTCCTCAAGCAATACCCCAGGTATGAAATTGTAGGCATGAGTGTCGCTGCGCGGTTGAATGGTGACATGGTTGAACAGGATGAATGGTACGGCAGGGTTTTGGGGGGGTATGATGCCAGGTTTTTCATTGCCTTGTTTTGGGCCACTCGGGCGAATGAGTGCCTTTGAACCTCGAGAGAACAAGTTAGAAGTTGGATTTCCAGTTTTTGTCGGCGGTACAGCGTCATAAAGTCACTCCCCATGGCGGGCGGTGCGTACCTCGAAGCCAAACGTCATTTACAATCAAACGCTTGAGACTGCAAAGCAACATGAGGCTAGCACAGTAATCACTCGACCAAGTGAGTAGCGGCCCTGAGCGGCAAAAAGCAAAGGATCCCAAAAGTGGCCCACCCCCCCCCACCTTGGGACCTGCCTCATCTTGCACCTGTTTTTTGTTTTCACATTCCTCGCCCTACCAGGTGGTGGCAGACTACGATAATCGACATCATCAGGCCTGAGTTAGGGTGGCACGACGCAGCAAAACTGGTTCGAGAACAGGCGAGTTAATTGACCACACGGCAGTGCGCTCACGGCAGTAAGGACAGGGCGGTCAAGTATGTGGATGATGATTTTCTGACGTTATGTATATATTGCTAGTATCTCTGGAATCTACCTCGTAGTCCATTGGTCACACCACAGGCCAAAACAAACATAAATCATCTCGATGGAAGAAAAAATGTACAAATTAATTGGCGCAACACCAGTACAAAGGAACGGTAGCATCATACGAGCCGTGGTAAATAAGAACAGTAGGGTTACGGTTACAATGCTTAACACTGTCATCGACGGGCCGTTTTGAAAGCCGCGCGGCGCGCGAGAAGGGAGAAACACGCACACGCAACGTACGTGGTACTGCCGTCTATTTGTCGATCATCGCCCGCTTTCATCAAGCATTGACCGCGGTCGTTGTGACAGCCATCAAACGTTTTCCGATCGGGGGGTTCTGTCAGTCTCGTTCTGTTGCATGTCTGTTCCCTTGATGGGGGTCAATTTTTCCCACGATCGATGTCGTCGGGTATCCTCAATGGGTGTCAGGGCAGAATATAAACCGTGGAGAACCCAACGACGAGGCACTTGCGCCTTTGAGCCTGAGATTATTTCCCTGCGGGCGGTGATGTTTGTGTACAGTATCGTGACACGGTATCGGGACATACGCGTGTTTTGTCTCCGCAGGAGTTCTTCGCGAAGAAGGTCAAACGCCAGGGACGGCAGAGGGTGCTGGCGGCGAGGGTCAGGGTGTCAGCCGCGCGGCGACTGCTAAGGAGGGCCGAGCGAGAGCAGCGCCAAAGGCAGAAGTTGCACGCGCGAGCGGCCGAGGCATATCAGGTACACGTGGCTACTGCACGAGGCCGCCGCTTTAAAACGTTTTTGTGGGTTAGGCCTAGGAAAGCAGCAGCGACCGGAAAACGACAAGACAAAGTCCGCGCTGCTGTCAGGCGTCTTTACAGGAAAATCGCGCGTGTGTGCTTTCAGCTCGTTATATAGGGTTGAGACAGACATCCCTCTCTCTCCTTCCTCGGCAGCCCGGGCTGCTCGCTCCGTGTGGCCGATAGTTGATAATCCTGTAGTCGACATCCATCCGTGTGCGGCTATGTTCCGGCTGTTTTCCCGTGAAGCCCCGAAGGGGTTATAGCGACAATCCCCTCACAGGTGGGTTTACTGCGGCAGGGTACAAACTCCGGGGGGTAACCGGATATCTACCCGAGTATGACTCTGGGGGCTACCTGCGTATCTACCCCGGTTCTAATCTGGGGGTATTCGGGCATCTACCAGGGTATGGTACCCGGCTGGTTTTCTGGGTATGGCTCAGGGGGGTACCCGGATATCTACCCGGCTACGACTCTGGGAGTGCTGGGTATCTAACAGGGTATGGATCTAAGGATACTCGAGCATCTACCCGGGTATGACTCTGGGGGTACCCGGATATCTACCCGGCTATGACACTGGGGGCGATAGGGTATCCACCAGGGTATGGGTTTATGGTTTATCGAGTATCTACCCGGGTATGCCTCTGGGGGTATCCGGGTATCTGCCCCGGTATGAATATTGGGACACCCGGGTATCTACCGGGTGTGACCATAACAATGCCGGGTACAGCGTACCTAGTACTATATACACGCTGCTAAACGCACCCTAAGCTTGCCTTCTACAGCTGACTGACGCCATGGACCGATCGAATGCAAGACCGGTGTTGAGATAAAACAATCACAGTTTAGAGGTAGGTGCAAATCGCCGAGTCGTTACGATGCGCGGGCCGCCGCGTTTTTTTTTGTTGTTGTTGGCTTGGGGCCTTTTGAGCCGTGAACACGTCGAAGGGTCGATGAAGGAAGAGAAATAAGGAAGGAAGGATATAGGGGGGCACCCTTACGGTTTCTTCGGCCGTTTCAACGACGACGGGAAAATGTCACGCGCTTTTCCGACCCACGTTCTCTCGCCGTTGTCAACGTTGTCTCGCCGTTGCCAAGTTTGCGGCCCGATTCGAGGACGACGGAAAACATCGCGACCCTATTCCCCGCGTTCAAGACACTAAAGCTCGCCGTCGTCAACGCTGTCTCCAGCCGTTATCGGCGCCAACGCAGTGCCCCATTGTCTAACAGCATGCACTATTCCTATTTTATCAAGATGGTTAGCTTGTTTCAAGTTGTCCGACACAGTTTGAGATCGTTAGTTATTCTTCCCCACATATTTGTTTTGGCTGCCTCATTTTTTTCTTCTGTTTCCAGCATGCTCGCGCGCAAGGAGGGGCGGCCACGAAACACAAGGACGCTCTGCAGCAGGCCTCGAGGAAGGCCAAGCGTGCGATCAAGACCCACGAAGGAGAGCGAGAGAAGGTGATACAAGCTGTTGTGGCCCCTATGTAGTGCCAATCGAGTAGTTGCCGGTTGCCCTGTTGCAGCGGCGGCAAAGTCGCTTGACACAAGTGAGATCAACCTGTGTGGCAGCGTGTGGAGCACATACATACAGTAGCGCGTGTCGCCGCTACAGCGCCGATAGTGCTGACTGGCGCATACATACCAGTGCGATCAAGGGCTGACCGCTATGCATCAGATCCCATTATTCACTCTCTGCAGCGTCATCTTGCGTGCTCTGAAGCGTCGGCCCGTGGGTTCACTGTCACCGCTACACTGCGTGCGGTGACACTCCCAAGAGCAACGGGACCAAACCAACTGAAAGCGCTTAACCCCCTTGCTACGTTCAGAACATCTGTGGGCGAACAATACAAGACACAACCTACACCACCGTCAGCCTAAGTAAGTAAGCGTGAGGACCGCTCGGGATTCACACATGAATCCTTTTATAACCGTAGTCCCGTTTTTGGGGACATACTACTTATAGTTTGACTGGTTTGTCTCCACAACGGGACTGCAGTTTCTTTTTTGTCCTATAATTTTAAATGTCTGAACGATCTTCAAATTTCCGCCCGTGGAGTGGTAGGTGACAAGAAACAGAAGCCTCCTCGTTTGGAGCTGATGATGAATGAAAAAAGACAAAAACAAAGTTGGAGCAAGAAATCGAGCTCATAATTGGAGATAGATACACCACTCCAAACCCTACTCAATCGCCTACCATGCTCAAGGTTTCGTTCAAGGACGGCTTGTCGAAAATAAAGTTCTCGATCGACTTTGTCCAGCAAATACCATTTTCTTGTTGGCGCGGCCCACACTTTAATCAAGTAGTATGCCTGCACAGTACGTACCTACCTCAACCGACGCCCGACGTAGTGCTAGTGTGAGAACCCCCCCCCCCAGCAATCTATCTAAGACCGATCGATGCTACCAGCTACAATATATAGTTTGGGTTGGCGTCGGTTGGCAAGGACACTGTAAAACACGCCGCGCACTACGTGAGCTAGACAACCAGGGTACCGCGTTTTGTTTGTTTTGGGCGGTCGGTGACAGCTAGTTGTCGAGTTTTAGATCGTTTGTGCGAGGTGAACAACCTTTACTCCGCACAAGGGAATTAATCGTATCACGCAGTGTTAGTGTAAGGCACCTAAGAGATAGTTACATAGTACTCCCATTGCTGTCTCTGGAAACTTTTACACCGGATATTAAATCAACTCATTGAAGATACAAAAGTCCGCCTCACAAGCGGTTCTTAGTAGGATGCAGCTCACCCTTCATGCGACTCGCTAGACACCTCACGGTGCTTCGCGTGTGCAAGCAATGCCTGCCTGGTCGGTGAAAACCCGACACGCTCCGTCCCGGCATTGTAGGGATGCGAGGGTCTATGGTCATACGACTACGGCCATGCATGAGATCGAGCACATATCTCCTATCGAGTACCCCCACCCTCCGCGGTCATCGCCTCCGCGATACTTATTGAAGGTGGAGGCTGCGCTTCGGAAAGCGGAGGACAAGCTGGAGGCGCTGATAGGTCCGTTTCGGCTGAGCGGAACGGTCCGAGCCGCGATGACGAGAGGGATGCTCATGCCCTTCCCCGTATCAGTTCAGAGGGGCAAGGGGAGCGCCAGGCTGGAGCGGGATCAGGCAATGCGTGAGGTGAGGAGGAAGACGCAGGTAAATGAGACCGGCACCGGCACCGAGACGCCCCGAGTTGCAAAACGTGGGCGCAAACCAATCTTTGTGGAGACATTTGAACAATTAATGTAGAACGCTATTTGGTCGCGAATTGAGATTTTGTTGACACCTTGTGAGGGGTTGCGCACTAATTTTGTTCAAGGTCTCCACGAAGACAATTTCTCTCCTGTTAGTGTGCAGGGGGGGGGGTTCCGCGGGTCCCGGCCGACCTGTGGAGAAGAAAGAGGTGGTGTTCAATAGCGTGCTGATTGGAAACAAATGATGCGTCACGTGTATCCCCCCAAAAATGCGTAAAAAACAGCAAGAACACCTCTCCTCCTGCCGCACGTTTCTGACCGCGCGCGGAATGATAGGGACCGCGCAATGCTTTACTGTTCCCCACAGTAGTACACGTGAGCTCGAACAAAACGACAACAAAAACACGGTGAACGAGGTGACAGAGGCCGTGCATATACACCGAAATGATGGTGAAGTCAACAAACGTATTGCGAGAACTCTTCCTTGCCGTAGGTACTATGGATTGCGTGCCCAGCGGTAGCGGACCTTGATAGTACTGCAATCGCAGCCATGTGCAACAATAGGAGTGTGTATTGAAGATACGCGCATAGAGGGTGTTGGCCAACGTGTCGAACCAAACATGAGCTTTACAACAAAAGAAGTAGCACCAGCAGTAGAGTCAAATCGCTCAGATGTTCGCGTTCCTGGTATTGAGAGAGCGGAGAGGGGCGGTTGATCCGCCGACACGCACATCGCTCTCAGTCTACATAGCGACCCCGATAGCAACCTCCACCCCCCCCCCCAAGTGCTGCAAGGTAACGGAGCTAGACATCCGAACGCGCGACCCTACATATATCAAAACGATGGAGCCATGCCTTTCTTGTCGATGACGCGTGTCCTTACGTATATAGGGACGGTTTGTATATAATAGTAGTTATCCCAAAAACGGTGCTTCCTATGTATCAAGGAACAACGTGACTGAGCGACCCACTGAACCCCTCGGAGTTCGGTGACATCACGAGCCTGCGGCCATCGCCGCCGCCGCCGTTGGCTTAGAAACCTCGACACCACGCCAGCTCACTCGCTCACGTTGGTGCCAAGTGCTCGCGCACATAACGTCGGAGTACGCCGCCGCCATGTTGAAATGCGACACCATCTATACATGTCGTGTCGGTGACTGGTAGGTCTACCTATAGGAGTTCAATCCTCTCCTTACCGTGACGAGCGCTGGGCTCGCGCAGGGGTGCGATTCCTTTCGACAGCGCTCGTTATTTCCAGGGCCTTTTTCGGGTCAGGTCATACCGGACGGGTCGGGTCGGGTCGGGTCGGGCCGGGGTAATAAGCAGACCCGAACCGACCAGCAAAAAAAATGAGGTTCGTTGACTTGACCCGACCCGACCCGCGAGAGTTTAAAAACCTCATGACCCGACCCGACCCGACCCGACGGGACTCGAACCGATCCGATCCGACCCGGTCCGCGGGATAAAAACAACTATTGAATCGACCCGACCCGACCTGACTCGTCTTT
Source organism: Nereocystis luetkeana (assembly GCA_031213475.1). Taxonomy (NCBI): domain Eukaryota; class Phaeophyceae; order Laminariales; family Laminariaceae; genus Nereocystis; species Nereocystis luetkeana. Next base: position 8,041,038 of record JARUPZ010000003.1, read on the forward strand.
TGTTCAACGACGGTAAGGGTGCTAAGGTTGAACGTTTAACGTTCGGAAGGCGTTGGACCAGATCTTTCCTCGTCACTCTTAAGTGAGTACTGTACGGTCTTGGGGAGATCGCCCCCGTTCTGGAAAAAATGAGCGCCGTAAGGACACGATCACACCCTTACGCGAGCTCAATATATATGGTACACACATTCTTAGCCCAAACCACCCGAGAGGCAGTTACATGTAGTAAGCCCAGTGCTGTCTCGGGAAGTGGCCACATCGGAACATTAATTGAGTCATTGAACTCATTGAAGCTGTCGAATATGTGCAAAGTCCGCCTCAGGAGTGGTTCTCAGCACGGTGCAGCTCACCCTTCATGCCACTCGTCGAACAACTCCCGGCGCTTCGCGCTTGGTGCAAGCAATGTCTGCCTGGTCCGGTCGAAATCCGACGTGTTACTCCGTCGTGGTATTGTAGGGATGCGCGGGTCTATTATGGCCATTCGACTACGGCTACGCATGATATCGAGTGCACCCCCCCTCATGGATACGCTGCCTCGAAGGGGGTGCGTCGTCGGTGGCCAAATGGGCTAAGGCAAGCACCCCACGAACATTTCCCAGCTTAAGAACATGATGTCCGCGGAGCGACTGCGCATGCATGCCGAACTGCTCTCTCGGCGCGTCGTCTCAATCAAAAACTGCCGTCCATCGCAAGTATGTCCGTCTCACAAGAGGTTCTTAGGCAGGATGCAAGCTCACACGTTTCATACAAACTTAAACAGAAACAACCCCACGGCGCTTTCACGCTTGGTGCAAGCAAAAGTCTGTCAGTGGTCGGTGAAGCAAACCCCACGTGCTCTGTCTAGGCAATATTGTAGGGGTTCAAGGGTCTGTGGTCATACATACGACTAAGACCATGCATGCCACATGAGTACCCCGCCCCCACTCCCCCCCGCCGCTCCCTCCGTCTCAGACCCAGACCTAGACCTAGGCTCAGACTCAGACTAATCTGCCGCGCTTGCCGCCTGGCATGCCTTTTCCGAAACGAACCAACGCACGCCACGCACCAAGGTTCTGAAATGGATGCCCTACGGTCGAAGAGTGCGCATAGAGCCGTTAGAAGAGTCGGTGCCGCCCCCCCCCCGTCACAGCTTGGGGCCGTTCTTCGTTCGTGGCGTGAAAGAGGCTCAAGTCAAGGTGGCAGCAGCAGCAGGTGACCTCAATGCTAGCGTTCCCGCAAAGGCGAAGGAGGCGTTTACAGGTGGCGAAGAAACAGCAGCAGCGGATGGAGGGGGCGGAGCGTTGGCAAAGCCGGTGAGGACTCGTACATAGTTCGTACTCTAATGCGTGATGGGCTTTTGGTAGTTGTTCGATATTGTATTGGAGTTTTGCTGGTAAAATGCTGGTATACATCAAGCAATGATATCGAAATATCGACGTATCGTATTGAACACGTTTTGACGCCTGGACGAAAGTTTAGATCTGCTGATACTGTTCCTGGTGCATAATCGATCGTAGAAATCGTGCATACCGTGTTTCGTTTTTTAATGTGATATAGTGGTTTATCCCCCACCCTTCTTCATAGCGCCCCCCTCCTCTCACCATATAAACCCCTTCTTTCCCCAGCACTTGTGATACATAACCCCCCCCGGTACCTCATGACATACGATACGCATTCACTCCCCTTCCTCTTTGAAAAAAAAGAACATATCCCATTGCTCCCTCGCATGCCCACCCCGAACCTCGCACGTTTTTGTTTTCGTGATTTAGGCCCTTTCGGTGGCCGCCTCACAGTCGTCTCCCACGCTTGTCCTAGACCGTCAGTGGCTCCTCCCGGACGCCTCGTTGTGTCGGGCTTACGGCATGCCCATTTTGCCCCTGCCTCAACGAGCCGTGATGACCGTGACCACCGGCTTAAGGGACAGCATCCTCGTCCAGACTCTGCTCAAGGCGGGAGTGGTGGCCGCTCACGTGCACGCGGAGAGGCTGGAGAGGTGGCAGGTAGGGTGTGTTGGGGTGTGGTGTGTTTTTCTTTTTGCGGTACACCAGTAAGCTGTCAAGGTATTTCCATGGTGTGGTGGCATGTCGTTTTGGAATAGGTCGGGGCTATATATACAGCACTAGTATCACTCTGATAGGAACTACAAGGGGATTTTGCACGTATAGCGGCCACCCAAATGCACCTACAGTAGTATTAATATTTCCGATCAGACTGGTAGCTGGTGTTTGGCTTCCTCGGTGGAGGCGTTCTTAGGGAGTTGCACTCTTTCAGGCCCCGAAGGTTGTCACTGACGGGGGGGGGGCACAGCCGTTGCATCGCCCATCGCAGTCGAGGAGCAACCCGACAGATTTGTATACCCGATGCACGCGATGGTTGACAAGACCAGGTACTATAGTACACACCTCGGGCAGAGCGTCGGTTCCCGCTTCTTGATCTACAGTAGATCTTTCAAGGCAGACGCAGCCCCGATCTGCACAATCTACGTAAGTACTCCAATGTGGCCGGGTGGGATCCAGCCGTGTTACCTACCTTGCACGCACGACCTACAACGATAGCTGTGGAACATGTTCACTGGGTTGGACCCGTAGTACAGCAAGTACGCGGGCTCTGCCAAACTTCTCATAACGGCAAGTTGTTGCTGCAGGATATATCTCGGGTATAAACTATGATTCACTGATGTACACATATTGTCTGTCCTACGCGTGCAACACTACGAGTATTCGCAGACCCTTTTAGGGCTGCAATCCCGCTTCGAGGACAACTTCCCCCTCAACGTTTAGGTACCGTATTAGGTCCCCGCAACGGGACGGCAGTCCTACGTACAGTGAAAAGGTTAAGAGTCTACCGCTGCTGCCCCAGTCGTATCCCATAGGATTGTGTTTCGGTCTTCTCACAGTAGAGGTTACGTTGCACTGTATTCATGTGAAAGTCTGGAAGGCAGTTGGTTGTTGGGCACTACGGTAGGTATTGAGCTCCTGGAGTGAGGAGCCTCAGAGACAGAAGGTGCTACTGTGTATGCATGGGATTGTGTAACGGCCGTACAGTTAGTAGAGAAAACACTTCATCTATCAGACAGTCAGGTGGTGGGCGCGCTACGGTTGGTATTGAGTTCCTGGACTGAGGAGCCTTAGAGACAGTAGGTGCTACGACTGTAGAGACAGTAGGTACCTCCGGCTGTGCCCACACAGCAGCAGTAGCGCGCGTATCGGTCGGGGAATGGAACAGTCGACAGAGATTCAAAACAGGAGGACCGGACAATGGTCGATTAGGATGGGCTGGGGCTTTAGCTTCAACTGCTCCATAGTCAGCGGGGTGGCAATGCCGAGTGCAAGGGCTAGGCTGTGGTTACGCGCCGAAGGTTGAGCACAGGTCATCAAAACGTGCACCGAATGTTGTATGCGTCACCAAATAAGAGCACACACGACCGGTGTAGTTTCCAGACGCACCGTCGAGCAAAATGGAAGTGAGACCCGGATGAGCCGAAGCCGACATCGTTCGTCTTTCGACCCCACCGTGCATCAAGACTGCGCCATGTAGAGCGAGCGGCGCGACAATTGTACACGTCCGATTGCATTAGTGTGAACACAGCTACATTGTCAGTGTTCGTTTGGACTTATGTGTTCAACATTATACATCAACTTCGAAGGTGGTAAGTACGCAGGCCCGATTCTACCCACTGTAGCTACACAGCAGAGTCAGTAGTCACCCGTTGATACCCGTCCATATCTCATACCTGTCGAGCGTTTGCACTCGTCTCTCTGCACTCAGACCATGTTTGACGAGGACAGCCCCATGCACGCGCGTCTGGAGCGCTGGGCCGTGGGGAGTGAAGCCCTTTCCGCCTCTCTGATGCTCCGGAGGCTCAGACTGTTCGACGTTGACACGGGTTTCGACTTGCGGAGACGGGCAGCCGGAGTCATCGTGCAGGCGGAAGCCATGTGGAGCAGGTGCGAATACGATTAGGGGTGGCATCCTCCTGTTAAATAGAGGGCCGCGCGCCTCCTACAAGCATTTGAGATCTTTCCCTTACAAGGTGATCGACATCGTTGGTTTTGTTTAAGGACCGCATCCATCGCCTCCACCCCTCCTCCAGCACGAGGCAGTCGAAACAGCAGTAACTGTCTTCCCTATACGTACGAATCGATCTATCTGTACGTAGAGTTAAAATTATGATGAGAATCGGTTAAGCATGCCGTGTACATCGATTTGCCTAGTCGACAGGGTACCGCCGCCTGCCCGCGAAAAATGCGTTTCGACGATCATGTGGCTGCGAAAACAGCCGCAGCGAATCCCTTGCGCCCTTTCCCCTAATAACTTGTACCAGGTCGCTAGGGAATTATCATGTCGCGTAGGTTGTACCAGGTGTATGGTAAGGTATATTCGGGGCAGTTGCATAATATACCGATTGCTTTCCTCTGGAAATAACCACACCAGAAACATATCAATTCACTCGACGCTGTCACCCGTACGCAAGCAAGCCCGCCTCACGGGGTTCTTAGCAGCGTATGCAGTTCACTCGTCGTGCGACTCACCGAACACCCCACGGCGCTTGGCGCTTGGTGCAAGCGAAGTCTGCCTGGTCGGGGAAAACCCGGCGTGCGCTCCTTCCCGGTATTGTGGGCTATGGCCCCTACGGCTAGAATACGGCATGCACGACCTGAGTACTACCCCCCTCCCCCCCTGCCCAAGGGCGTCATACACTACGCCCTTGCATATGGCATGAGTACCCTCCCTACACATCCTCCCTCTCCCACCCCTCTCGCGTCGTCGACAGAGCTCAGAAAGTCGCTGATGCGGTCAAGTCCGCAGCGGCGACGGAGCTGGTCTCGAAGCAGCAGGCCGGAGGCAAGGGCGCCGGGCTCATAGGCGGCGCGCTAGACCGCGAGGTTGTCCAGCAGCTGTTCAAGAAGTGGCTGCGCTCCAACGATAAAGACGAGGTGAGCAAGCAGGCAAGCAGTCGAGGTGCGTAACGTCAAGTACCTTATTCGGTAGCTCCTCTCAGTACTGACTGTTCTCCTCAAGTGAATTGGCCTACCGCAGACCAAGAGTAAATTCCTCATTTCAAAGCTTGGTTGTTATGTTTCTGAACCGCCCTTGTCTGCCTTTTATGTCATGCTGCAGTCGGGGGAGGGGGAGGGTCCTGTCGTTTCTCTGGCTCTTGCCACGATGAGCTCTGCACTACCTTATAAAAAAAGCCGACTCACTCCGAGAAACACCGTCCACACCCTCACCCATCATGACCTACGCGAAAACTACTTAAAGAAAAACGAAATTCGGATTGCGACAATATTTACAGTACGTACTGCTGTAGTTGACGGAGGGAAACCCCGCCAGATAACACCGATTCCAAGGAACACCTCTAGCCTAGCATGGCTCTGCAAGCAAGGCGGCCTACAGAGTGTTGGGTACGCACAGAGGCACGATCGTTTCCCACAGCGCTTGTTTTTGGTTTCAACTACAACGGTAAAGGCGTGCTACAGTAGTAGCAATCCACAAAGTCGAGCATTTTCGATTTTTCGGAAGACGACCAGAGGGATATGTTTCCGTGAAAAACAAAACACACTGATTTCTTTTGTGTTTGGACAACCTTCTTGTTCCTTGGTGGGGCAAAAACGAGCGCCGAGAAAACACTATCGCACCCCGGATGCGAAGTCATTCCGTATTTTTCAACGTTTTTATCCATGCTGCTTCCGCGTACCATAGGTTCGTGTCTCCCCCCAAAAACCGTGGGGGCAGCTCGATTGTTAAAAGTGAGGTGGTTTACAACAGTACATACCGTAGACCAGGTCACGTTTCAATGGTGGTTGGTCCGCCCGCTGCAAGCGAGCGAGGTAAGGACGGAGTTTATCTCTGGTACAAACGTGAGTTGCTAGTACTTCGTGAGCCTGTTCACGTGGGGGTCAGGTCTGGTCCGTTCGGGTCAGTCCAGTGCTGGTTGTTCTTCTGGCCCGCGGTACTGCAATGTGGTAGACCGGGTGGTCCCAATGATGATGGTTCGTTCTTCTGACTTGAGGTAGTGATTACAAAGCTGGTTCTTCATCCGGACTCGGGCACCGTAGAAGGTCAGGTCATTCCAATGTTGGTTGTCCTGCTGAACTGAGCCACGTACGTAGTTTAGACCACGTACGTTCAACATAGTTGTTCTTCCGAACTGTCGTAGGTACTGGCGTAATGCGCACCAGATTATCTACAGCAAACGCGGGTTGTTCTTTCTTTTTGAAGCAGAGTAGTGGGTAAGGTCATCTCGGTACTTGGTCGTTCTTTCAAAGCGACCTACAGGTGGGCCGGTTACTCGGCGCGGACCGATCGTTCTGAATAAGGTCGACAAGTACGTCAGCGTTGCTTATTCCTGGTGGAGTCGTATTGTGTGCTCTGCTAAAAGGTGGTGAGGGTGTTTTAGGAACGCCTATCTTGGATCATTGTCGAGTCTACAACAGCAGTGTTCTTGGCGCCCGACGAGCTACCCTGCCTTCACCACAGCGTTTTCGTGCCCGTTTCTTGTGGTGACGGCCGCAAGCATCAGCTAGCGGGTGACACGGCCAGTCCTGGCGGTGGCCCGGATCAGCTGTCGTCCGGGTCGACCCGGCGCCCGCGGATCGCGCTTGCATTCAGCGTAATTCCTCAAACACAAAGCGCTGATTGATTGAATTGTAGGAAGCAGAGAGATCATTTGACGCGCCCTCTAAAATTCGCCCGACATGTTTGTCTGGCACACTCAGCTGCTGTCCAACCACGGATCTTAAGTATTCAACAGGAAATGACTTCGTTGACCTACGCATAGTAGTTGTGTATACCGAGCGCTCAGGTGGCGCATCCACTGTGTCCAGCAACATATCTGGCCCACTCAGCTGTTAATGCTCCGAGGGTACGGTAAACCTTCAGACTGGTGCTACCGTGGGGGGGGGGGGGGAGGGGGGGTATGATGCCATTTTGTTGGCGGCCCTGTCTGTGCCCCGCCCCATAAGTGGTCTTCAAATATATAGATTTTTCTGGCGATTCATACAGCAGTGTTAACGGCACGAAAGCAAAATAGCTCAGCAAGCTTAACCCTGCAAATAAACTGCGAACGTCTACGACCCCCCTCCCCCCGAGCAATGCCTTTCACGGGGGGTGCCTAATCTTCCGGGTTCCTCGCAGGAGGAGCTCAATATATCACACTTCAAAGTGAGTTTTGTTTGCGCACCATCCGACCAACGTTTCCATGCGTTATTCGCTAGTGAAAGTATCAAAACAATTCTAACGTAGTTGCTCTCACTTGGAGAATACAGACCGGTCAGACGTTTTGTTCGAGCCAAACCGTGTAACCCTCATTGCTACCGTGGGGCGCATCCTCCGGCGCTTGTTTTCTGCCATATAGGTTATCATCATGCACAGGTCTGGGACCGGCACGGGGGAGGCGGTAGAAGAGGTGGTGAAAAGCATCAAGATCGACCTCGACACCCCGACCGTGGTCGTGAGGGAGTTCATACGGAGATTCTGCGGCGAATGGCTGAACGAGCACGCAAAGGTGTGATACACCTGATACCTGGAATATAGAACATATGGTGCACCACGTGCGGGCTACTACTACTACTACTACTACTACTATTACGGGGGACCATATTTAATAGGACCTATGGTTCACACAAAAAACTATATATTTATATTTTCTTACTAACAATATTTGGTCCTATTAACTATGTTCCCCCGTAATACTACTACTACTACTACTACTACTACTACTACTACTACTACTACTACTACTACTACTACTACTACTACTACTACTACTACTACTACTACTACTACTACTACTACTACTACTACTACTACTACTACTACTACTACTACTACTACTACTACTACTACTACTACTACTACTACTACTACTACTACTACTACTCTACGACAGACTATCGTTTTTGCGGTGCCACGTATGTAGCTCTAAGTGTTGACCCCCTTTAAGATCGCATACGCGTGGTATCGGCAGAGGTGGCACCGGACGTTTCTGAGGTCCTTCTCACCTGAGGTGCTCTGTACCTCCCTGACAATATTTAAATCGGGAAAATCTACCGTAATAAAAGCGCAACCAGAGGAAAATATCCCGAAGCTTGTACTACTGTACACTGTATAGGCATATCACCAAAACGATGTGAACACACTACCAGGTGTTTGTAATCGATCGCCTTCTAGCGATGTAGGGTTGAGGAGCCAAGTCAGTCCCCTTGACGGTTTGGCCAAAACAGTGCTACACCCCTTTCTGACGTAACACGCGTCAATACTGCAGGGTTGCACTTCCCTCGTGGGGACAAAATACTCGAAATTAGAGTCAGGCTTAGGTTTATGTACAAGTCCAAGCGGGTAAACGGGTTACTGGAGGCGAGGAATCGCATGCCGCGGAAGTGGGTGGGGCTTGGCGAAACGCAACTGTGCATGCAATCCAGGGTTGTCTTCGTCCCGGCGGAGATGCCCGCTAAAACGACGACAGGGGAGCCTTCACGAAGGAGATTACAAAGGCGTATAATATGTGTGTCAATCTTGAACACTCTACCCGATTAGAGCTGTAGTATTCTAGGGCGCTAGACAGAGCAAGCTCGTTTCAACCGAAACTGAAGAAAAAACCAACCACGCAACTGTACGAGGGTGTCTTGTGCTCGAGTGTAGATATATGCCTTCAGAAACATGGCACAGAGACCTTCACGAAGAAGATGCCAAACGCTACTGTAAGTACCAAGTGCATCCTGAGCACGCTTGAACGCAAGAATCAAAGGAATTATGCCACACGCGACATGGGACAACCGCCCCAACTAGCGTGACACAGTGAACCATGTCAGGATCTCCCACTCTACAGTGTAGTAGATTAATCAACCCCCCGCCCCTATTTTATATAGGTTGGGTTAGCGTCGGTTGGCAACGACACTGTAAAACATGCCGCTCACTACGTGAGCTAGACAACCAGGGTTTCTTTCTTTCTTTTGTTTTGGCGGTCGCCCACAGCTGGTCGTCGAGTTAGATCATTCTGTGCGAGGTAAGGAACATTTACTTCGCACAAGTGGGAATGATCGTATCACGTAGTGTTCAAGGAAAGGCGCCCAAGAGACAGTTGCATAGTACTCCCATTGCTGTCTCTGGAAATTCCTCTAACCGGAAATTAAATTAACTCATTGAAGCTGTCATCCATATGCAAGTCCGCCTCAAAAGCGGTTCTTTGTAGGATGTAGCTCACCCTTCATGCGACCCGCCAGATACCTCACGGCGCTTCGCGCTTGGTGCAAGCAATGTCTGCCTGGTCGGTGAAAACCTGACATGCTCCGTCCCGGCATTGTAGGGATGCGAGGGTCTATGGTCCTACGACTTCAACCATGCATGAGATCGAGTACACATCTCCTATCGAGCCCCCCCCCCCCGCCCCCCCGCCCCCCCGCCGCGCCCGCCCTCCGCTCCTGGACCAACAGGGAGAACGGTTCGTGATCGAAAACTCTAAGGGCGTGCTGATCAGGCGCTCGAGGGAGGGACGAAAAGGCGCGGCTACGGCGATGGACATGGTACAGGAGCGCGTGAACAAGGCCACCCGTGACACGGAGGCGGTCATTTTCGTGCGGGACCAAACAGACCCGAGTGTAAGTCAAAGCAACGGTCTGTAGCCCCGTTTGAGAAAAAACAGGGCCGCGGCGTTGGATCATTGTTCAGGGCAAGGAGAGACAATGTGACCTATTTCCTGTGGGAGGTTATGTTTGCGAAGCATTCATGCTAATGTAACCCCGCGAACGGACGCAGCGGTTTCCACACTCATTGCCACGGACTGTACAGAAGACCCCTAGGCGTGTACAGTGGTTAGGGTATACCTGTTCCACGCCTGTGACCAGTGACTAGCTGACCGGCTGACGGACCGACCGAGCTACCGATCGACCTGATTGACCGACCGGACCAACCGATCTACCTACCCCCCGAAGTACCGACCTACAGACTAATAGAACTATGACCGACCGATCTACCGTTGGACCGACCGTCCTGGTAACCGACCGACCGACCTAGCGACCGAAATAATTAACGACCGACCGTTCGACAAATCTTTCCGCACCTCTGCCGAAAAGAGTGTTCTTGTATCTCGAAACCAAACACCCTCCTGCCCAAAAACGATTTTTCCCGTCAATCGATCGACCAATACATAACGTTGTTTTTCTTCTTCTATCAGGATCCCGACACCACCGTGGAGGCGCTGTTTATCCCCTCCGAGGATATTCTGGACCCGGATTCGACCGCCGTACTTGATGACCACGCCAGTGATATTGACGACGAAGGTAGTGTTGCCCCCCCTCCCACCCTCCTCCCCTCCACCCCGCGCGCTTCATGGCTCCGCGAATTTCAATCAATTTGGAGTGTTCCCGAATACCATTACTCGAGACGCGGGGGCATGAATTCACGCACTGTTTTATCGCTAGAGGTTTTATCGCTAGTTGCTAGAGAACTGGATTAGTGCATACATGATTGTGTCCTTGAGGGGTATATACCTCTTTGTGTCAGTCGGGAGTTAAACTGCCACAAGGGATGATGGAATGCTAAAGGTCGTCGATGCGATAGATGCGATTTTTGTCGCATGCAATCCTATCATCTTTACGTTGTTTTTTTGTCCAGTCTGGTTCATCCGCGCCCGGAGAGTTTTCCAGGAGACGCAAAGTTCGTGATATGTACGTAGATACCTGGCTCTCGTGCCTTGAAGTTATTGAATATGAAGTTTCTCCGGCTTGGTTGACACCAGCACCTAGTATCTATTTGCACATTGTACAGTATTTAGCAAACTGGTTGTAATCGACCATATTTCGGGGAACCCAGTCTCCATACAGGATCGCGGGCGGCTGAAAGAAGACATGACACGCGACCGAAATATTCCTTAAGCCCAAGTCCGTCAGATCGTAGTACCATGCACACTACCGTTTGAATCTGAAGACGACATTCGGTCTAGACGTCGCGCTACTCTACAGCTATTGTGCATACTTTACTACTGCTGTACAGTTACTGAGCATACTTCACTACTGCTGTACAGCTACTGTGCATGCTGTACCACCGTACAGCTACTATGCATGCTGCACTACCGTACAGCTAAACTGCTGTGCATACTGTACAACTACAGTGCATCCTAAACTACTGCAGTACTGTAGAGAGGCAGGCTAAAGGTAGCAGCGCCTATTTTTTCAGAGGCTCCCTACTATTCGCCGATGCTTCTGCAGCACTTTGTAGTGCTTCGCGCAAACAATTATGATTGGCTTTGAGAAAAACTGAAGGTGAAACCTGACGGACCATCCCATGGCCTATTATTGTAGGTGTGTTCATATCGATGAAAAAAACCCGATCAGCTATGTAACCGGTGAGATTGAGGACCCCGCCGAAAACTCATATATATATTAGCAAGCTGTGCGTGATACTTCGAACGTGAGCACAACGGGTTTTATATGGCGTCATGCAGGATGTTTACCCCTTAAATATCCGTTTAAAAGCACGATGGGGATAAAGAGCAGCTAAGTGCTATTTCAACGATAATACATGTTTTTGACGGGAATGTGCCAAATACTACCCGTATCGTAGCACGTATCTACGGTTGTACCTCATGTATAGTTTCCGAATCCTGACTTAACAGGGCGCTAACTGCGAACCAGGTACACCGCAGCGTTCGTTCCAGCGATGACACTTCAGTATTATATACACGGCTCGAACTATATACATATATTTCAGTTATGTATCGTCGGTTGCCGCACCCACAAATACACGCAGGAGACGAACGGCTGGGATCTTGGGGATCCAGCGACATCAATGAGGGGGGGGAAGCTGGCAGCGGCAAGCGAGGCAGATCCGGTCGGCACGGCAGGGCCGGCAAGAAGAGGGCCTCTGGTGATGGCAACGACGCCGGTCGCTGGGAGGAGCACGCCGAGCTGTCCTCTGACACCTACAGCGACAAAAGCGGCAGCATCGGCTCGATGGGCAGCGACCTGGAGGCGCAGGAAGAGGATCCCTTTGCCGCTATGGAACAGGACGAGCTGGACAAGAAGGAGGAGCTGGAGAAGATCAAGAGGCGTGGGGAGGCCGCTGCAGGGGTACCCTGAGTTATTTCATAAGGCGTGTTGCCCTTCTCGCAGATGAAATACGCGCAGCAGAAGTGCGTTGTATAGACAGTCTGCAGCAGCCTGCCCTTGGGCGGCGGATAGAACACGGATAGCAACAAGTGTCGGAGGGGCCGTCTAGCCTGCGGTCGTTATGCGGTGGATGGAACACGTATAGCGAGCCGTGCCGGGTAATACACAGCATAGCCTGAGCTATTGTTGTGCGTAGGTTCATCATTGACGCGTTGGGGTTAGCGGAGATGAGGCGTGATGCCGCAGGCTGTGTCAACGGGTGGGAGACAGGCGGGAAAGAGATGGGGTGGTGCTGCCTGGGACCATATAGGTGGCTCACAGCTTCTCGGATTTACGTGCTGTGCTGCTTGAGTTGATTGGCCCGTGCGTATCGGCGGGAGGGGATATCGGATCCCGTCTCCGGTGGTCACAAAACGACTACGAGTAGTGCATTGCTTCTTGGGATATGCGCCAAGAACATTTTGAAAAACAAACGAAGAGAACGAGGAGAATGAGGAGGAGCAGGAGGAAGAGGATATTGATGCGAAATATGTCGCGGCTTTATGATACTCTGTGTTACGGTGCTGTAAGTATGTTTCGCGCTCGAGCCCTTTCCGGCGGTGCGGTGGTTCTGGCGATGGCAGAGTACCCACCCGCTTTGATGAACTAGGGCGCGGGCCGGACTGGTGTTTGGTTTACTCCAAAGTATTTTGACCCTACCAAGCTCATCCACCTTCTCGGTAAATCAAGACCCACATCGTATAGACGAGTGGTATGAGAGATAATCATACGCCTCTGGCACCACATCGAACAACGTACCTGGTACAATCAGAACCCTACGTAGCAGCCCCGGCTAAAGCTACAAAGTTCTGGGCTTCGTGTACATAGTAGAGCGAACCTGAGCGAAGCTGGAATGACCCAGTGGACGCATGCTTACGATTGAGGTGGCGAAGTTTGGCCAAATTCGTTTTGATTGATGTGCCTTCTTAACCTTGAGAACTGCAGTCCCGCATTGGGGGACATACCTCTAAAAGTATAAGTTGTTTGACCCTAAAAGGGGACTGCCGTCCTAAAAGGGCTTAGGGCACCGGGGAAGATATTGTGACAATGTGGTCGAACACACAGTTAGCTTTACTAAAACGTGCTCTTTGAAGTATATTGTTTCTTCTAAAACAAACAAAACAAGGGCTTCGTCTCTCACAACTTAATGGACATTTTCACCCTTCGCAGATTGCGGGGCGCTTGTTGACCCGAACCGCCTGTACCGGCGGAGTGCTTTAGTCCGAGCAACACACCGGATCTTGTTTTTGTTTCAACTCTTGGATGAAAATGTAGGGGAAACCACATGATATATACCATCATTCGTTACGAACGTACATAGTGCTGTATGTAGTGTTCATTGGACGAAGATTCCCATTTTTTCGTCGTCAAATTAAAAGCCATCGTTTGGGTGCAGTGTAGAAAGAGCTTCTCAAGTTTAAGGATCCTGATTATCTGTAGGTATCTCCACGCCGTCGAGAGGGTCCAAATGGTGGTGATGATAGCCGTCAAGTGACATAAGTGAGTGTCGCCATACAAGAGGACTCGCGAAGAAAATCCCCTCTCACATCAGCTCCGCCGAATCGCCCTTTCTGCCTCAACCTTTTGTTATTCCCACACTACGCTCTACTGACGTGCTCGCGATCGTCTTCGACGGACAGACTGCACCACGAGCGCGCGCCTTTCCAACCAACGAGGGCGTCCCATGCATACAGATTCGAACGACTTCCACCCACCACCCCAGAACATAGTCGGCCTCTACGGTGGTGTACCACCATATCGTAATACGATGATTTTAAAGTACGGGATATGGCGGCTGTTAAACAGCGGGGGGGGGGCACCAACTTATCACTGCTGTGGCTCGTTTAAACGTTTACATGGCCGTCAGCAAAGCTATCTTCTGCGCTAGCTCGGGGTCCTCCGGGGGGATGGCGTGGGTGAAGTCGCTCAGTTCCGATATGCACCTGCAGCCAAACCATGCACGCAATGCACGCGTGCAACGAAGGTTACACGGCGTCTCTATCACTGCCCTAACGGGAGCAAAGGCTTGAGAGCAAGATATCTGCCTATGACTGCTGATATGTTGAAACAACCATCCCAGCTACAACAAAGCAGGAACAGCAAGCCTCACTTAGAGCTTTCGTCCACGTGTGCTTGTGAGGGGCGAACGGAGGTTTCATGTGCAGTACATGTTCGCCGCGGACAGAGAGTCAAAGAGTCCTCGCCTCCTACGTCCCGCATCCGACCGGATGTGGATGGGACAACAGTTTGCCAAACAATGACAATGCCAATCCTTGTTTTCCACCTGAAATCAGACCTGAAAGGGTTCGCCCCTTGTTATAAGTCGCATGCTAGAGGCGATGCGACCTAATCCATCCCACGGTTAACATTCTAAACACAACATGAATGCTCAGCGCTATTTTTTGGGGCGTGGTACGACAGTGATGACGTTTCTACGTAAGATGTGGAACCCTGCCCCAACAACTCCGAAAGCCACGACGAAAAAAACAAACCGAAATGTACAGCAGTGTTGTGGTGTCAAAGCTGAAATTAGAAGCAGTATAAATAGTCGGAGACAGGCAGAGACAGCTAGATGCCCCAACACTCGCCGTATGGCCACCATTTTGTCTCGAGAAGCTCTTATCCGGACCTCCCACGCAACTCGCCGCTCTTCCTCAATCGCTCGAAGTCGCTGGAGCTCAAGGACAAGCCCCCAATACCTGTGAGCCACGGATTTGACAGACATGCACGTACATTTTGAGGTGCCCTTCGCGGTTTCCGGGCCCTACTGTGCTACGTACACGTACTGAAACAATTGTTTTTAGTCACATCTGGGTAGTGCGCCTCGGCGATCGGCGTCTGTTGCCGCAACTATCTGGAGCGGTTAATGAGAACGCTACCGATCTTGAAGAGTGAAGAGAAATGCTCTTGCACTTGAGCAAAATACAGACACGATTACCCTATAACACGGAAGACAAACACCCCCGCTGCTTCTGTGTGATGGGAGTTTTTAATCCGACTTACTCCATAAGAAGAAGGGGGGGCGGGGGGGGGGGGGTAGATGCGACGAAAACCGGCGGCATATAGAAAGAGCTCGGCGACATCTTTTCCACATAGACGCATCATCGCCCGGCGTTTGCACTCTCCCCATTGTCGAGGAAATCATCATGAAAAGTCGTTCTAGGGAGTGTGCTATCGCTAGCGTGTTATATGCTAGATTGGCCGTAAATATATGGCACGCTTGGTCCTTCTATTAATGACTAAACGTTCCGTATGTTTCCACCCAGAGTGATATACGGAGCGGTTTGTTGGGTTCTGGCACTAAAGGAAGGCCCTAGATGTCCCGATACAGAGCAATCCCTAGGTGATAGACCCTTTGTTCTGCCGTGGGTGTCTGCTACCTCAAACCAAACCGCAGACTGATTTTCCGCTTCTGGGGTCGAAGAGGAAACACCAACCAGACGCGAAACTTTAGATGTTCAAGACAACAAACCCGTCACCGTCGTAGTCCCCATCACCTAGGACCCGTCACCCTCTTGACGCACCAGACAGCTACCGATCTGCACATGTGACGCACTGTGACAACGGCATTGTCTACATCATCCACATACCGCGCTCCGCCCGCCTACTATACTTAAGCAACTCGTGTTTTACATACGCTTGACAGCCCGTGACAACTCCAGACATTTTCAAATGAGGAGCACGCGCTTCTGTGATTGTATCCGGTATTGCATACGCCGAACCCCCGCCTGCCGTGGTTGTCGTAGGGCAACGTATCGAGCCGGATGACAGCATCCGCGCTTACGCGTAAACATCAAGCATGCCTTAACGTCGAGTATGCCTCAGTGTTGACCATGCCGTACCGTTGGAAGAGTCTACTGCCATCACCAACGTGCGCGTTCAAGGCCAGCGCACCTCACATGACTAGCAAAACGAGCGAGCGCAGACTCGCAAGTCGTACCTGTCCCCGGCCGCGAGCTGTGCAGCCTCCTCGCGCTTCATTCGCTCCAGCTCTTTCGACTCCCACCGCCGCCTCTCCTCGGCTTCCTTGTCCCTCTCCACGCGCCGCCTTGCTTCCCCCGTCGCCCTAGACCCGGCTTTTGCCCGGAGGTGAGCCAGCTGCTGCTTCCTCCTCAGCTTCGCCGCCTGGCGTTCGTTCGCGCGCTTCTCTCGCTCGGCGGCCTCCAGCCTGCAGAGCCACAACGAGTATCACACGCAAGGCGTGTTGCAGCGCATGATACCACGCGCGCGTGTGGGTGACTGTGAAATGTTTGGTGGGTTGGAGGGGTTGGATACGAGTGTGTATATAGCATGCACCGTCTGGCATGGTCGATTGGAAGGACTATCTATGTACCTATATATCTATATAACATACAAACGGCACGAGAGTGCCTAAATCGTGTATATCCAGGGGAACAACCCGCCCTCTGATTAAAAACGATACTCGTACACGCAAGGGGCCGGTTGGAGAAGGAAGCGCGCCGGGGGTAATGGCGGGATTCTCTTGGTCGGACCGAAGTTGCATGATCACCTGCTGTCGCGGCGTCACCGCGGTGTATGGAATTCGGCACACAAGTGTACTGACTGCAAAACGCCCCCACCGCGTGCACGGTACGGTACGGCACTTTAAAGATTTTGTTTTTTGCTCCATCCCATTTATAATCTTCGCCCTTCTTTGCGGTGTCTCTCCTATTAGTCACTACTCTGGTCCGCCATCGCATAGCAGGCTCTCCCCCCCCCCCCCCCTCTGGTCGGTAAAACCCCGACATGCTCCGTCCCGGCATTGCAGGGATGCGAGGGTCTATGGTCATACGACTACGGCCATGCATGAAATCGAGTACATCTCTCCTATCGAGTACACCCCCCCCCCTTCATCCCCACTACGGCTCGTGCCTTACGTTTTTTCAACTGATAATTAAAATATTTTGCCATGCTACTACCGTAGGGGAAGGCGCATGGAATCGGACCCCCAAAACCGTTTCCTGGCTGACGAGGGCTCTTCAACCGAGGAACTATCCAATAGGGCATGCCTTATAAGGGCACGCCGTATCGTTGGAATCGTCCCATCAGAGCGGTTGTTGGCCCATGGGATTGCTCCACCGGGTATACGCATACAGCGTTACCCACAGGGCCAGGAGTTTTACTGGGGGGTTGAGACCCTTTATGGTTCGAGCATGTATTGGAAAATCAAACACCTACGAGTAGGTGCATGCATCCCTACGGTACCGTACTGTAGCGCGCGTAAGGAGGTTCATAGCCAGTGGGGAGTAGGGCTTACAAATCTGCTGCTTACCTCAGTCATTATACCATTGACCATGCATCCCCTTCGAGACTGACGGGGGGGGGGGGGGGGTGAGAGTTGGACTGGGTGACTAGAAGGAAGGCGGGGAGCCAGCTTGTCACACTGACGGCATCGTTTAAATTCACCACGGTCTATCCATATCGAACGCGCCTCCAACCGCCGCAACGAACGCTTCAGTACTGATATACACTGCAGTACCGCCGCAGCCAATACGTCGAAATAGTCGGTCACGAAAGACAGAGAACGGGGAAAGGGGTTGAAATTGTACCGAGGTATTGTACACGCGCCTAGATCGCTGCAACCAATCTAGACGCCGTATCTTCCGTTTCATGGGGTGATATGTGTAGCAGATCGTTTTGCATCCTGCCCTCCACAATGCCGTATCTATACTGTATTTTTTCAAACCAGCAAGAACTGCGGCGAGTTCGAAAAGGTACGTTCACACACAAACACGTACATGATTTTCTGCCGCTGTCTGTCTTCGATGCTCGCCGCGGCTTCAACCCATCGACCGCACAGGTACGAGAAGCGCGCCTGCCTGCCGCAGGACGATTGCCACCGTCGCACCTCCCGTCGTCGGTCAAACAGCTCCTCGGTATCCGTAGCACCTACGGTTTGTTTCAGAAAATCAGGGAGAGGGGGCAGAGAGGCAGAGGGTAACCTTCGTTTTATTCGTATGTATGGGGCTATGGACTTACGACAGCCACCACTGTACGGCCATGCATGATAGCGAGAACACCCCCCCCCCCCCACCCCCCCACTCCTCCCGAGTACTCTACTCCAAACCGCCAAGCTCTTTTCACCCTTGACCTGGAGCGAGGTCTACTAGTGAAGGCCACGCTGCGATTGCCTAGTGGTTTCACTCCTGCCACGATTGAAGCGGACCGTTTGGAGGCGTAGACAAATAAGTACAGCTGCCGCGCGACGGTGCTTGCCCACACCGCGAGAACAAAACAACAGTCACTACTACACTAAGTGAATAGGTGTTGGCCGACTAAATCCCCACAGCAAAATATTCATCTCCTCCCATCCATATTGTAAAATGGCCAATAGTCTCATGCCTTGGAAGTCAAAACACCATTCACAAAGAGTCGTTGTTTCCGTGCACTAACCGTCGCTATTGACTCGAAAACACAAACTCGACCGATCCCCATCGAATGCCTACCTATATATTATGCCCACGGTTTATAAAAAACAAGGCGGCTTGGGAAACAACATGCCTAGGTCCGGTGGTGATTTTCTGTGTGTTTTCCACCTTCTTTCCAGAGCTGTAATTCCCTGCTTTCGTCGGCATCAGGCACACCGGCTCGCCCGAACGTCTGCTTCGCCCCGTGCGGCGTCACGGGTGTACCGTCCAAAAGAAAGTCGGACCGCTGAGTCGACGTTTTGTGCCGTCTCCTGAGCGATGAAGGGAGTCCCCCCGGCTCGAGGGAGCCGTAGTGCCTGTCCATATTCAGGGAGGCCTTCAACCTGGTTCACCGTTTGTACAGAGTAGGAAGGCGGTGGCGGTGTGGTGCTGGGCGCGTGCTACGGTAGGGGTAGTGACATCAACCCATTTTGTTAGGCTCTTTACGACCGGAATTCTAAATATGTCCTCAACGTCAAAAGCCTATTTGTTAGCTAAACTTTGCAAGCTAATCCGCAGGAGCACGATGCACAATCGAAGGGGCTTGCAACTCGAAGTATGCAATACACATCGAAAATACAAAGATGCCGAGCATATCTATTCAGCTGAGGAGCCCCCCCCCCCCCCCGCCCCCCGTCAGTGGGAGACATTTGGGCTATACAATACTAATATATAACTCCGACCCGCACCACGGCTCGAGTGGAGAACCACACCATCGGTAACGCGTCGATCGTGGGGGTGGGGGGTATCGGAGTCAAGCAGACGGAGTAGACGCAGCTGGGCGGCACCATCAGGGGGGGGGACGTACGTCAGGGTGTTGGGTTTATTGGAAAGGTCTCCTACTGTGCGACGTCGTTACGATACATCATGAGATGATAACAACCGAAAGGGGAACGCGAGATCTTCCCTTGCTCCCCACGCTGTGTATAGTAAGAGGAGGTACGAGTGGGTAGGAGGCGACAACCGGAATGCCGTTGCACCGGAACATAAACAGTTCGCGCGCCGTGACACTGTTCTGTTTCGTCTGTTCACACATTTCTTCGGTGAAAAATAAGTAGGATGTGGAACGGTGCCCGTCCTGTCTCCGAACGGCCTAGTTCAACAGCTCTAAAACAGCATAATCTCCTTTTCCGTCCTCATGCTGAAACATAGTACCGACCAGTGTGTAGATTTACTGATATTTCGGCTATACGTTTCGCATATGTATTAATCATCACTTTCACTGCCCAGCTTAACTAGTCGGAGGGCATACCCTCAGCGGTCTTCTGGACAAGCCGTGGCTACAAGGGTCGTTCCTTCTCCCCCCCGGTACGGGCCTTCATTTTTTGTCGCGCATAGGGTTCAGTATTTCCACTGTTCGTCGAGTTTCATCGAACGTAGCTATCTCACGCTTTCGCATTTTCCGTTAATCAATTTAGTCGCAAGCAAAGTCCTTACGAACGTGCGCTCGGTGAGACTTGAACTCACGAAATTGATCTTGGTAGGCACGCGGACCCCCCCTACCAAGCCGCCGGGGACGCCGGTCTTCTGTGTATGAAAATACAAAGTATGCATATATGGCTCTTACTTGAGCGTGGCAGCCCAATCTGCAGCCTCCCGCTCGTTCAAATGCTTCAGAGCGACGTCCTTGCTGGACCCGGCTTTCACTGCGTCCGCGTTGGACAGCTTCAGGTCCAGCATTCGCCTAACCTCAGCCGCCTGACGCGTTCGTTCGTGTTGGGTATCGTCGCACCGAGGGGTGCACCGTGGCAATGTTGCTGTCCCTGAATGGTCTTCGTGCCGGCGATAAATCAAGGATATAACATTTCGCCACCAGCCCGAGTGAAGAACCTCGCTGCCGAGGCACGGGGCTTAAATAGCCTCCGGTGGAGTGGAGGACCCACAGAGTCTGCTTCTAGCCCTACCTCAGACCGATCCCGCATTCCAGAGTTGCTCGTCCTTGACTGGACCCTTCCTTTCTGATCGAATAGCGAGGGTATGTAGTTGCTAAAGCAGTATCCCCCCTCACATAAATCGCATTTAAATTTCACCTGGACATCGCGCCTGGCCCCTTCTCGCTCCTGGAGGGCATGCCGACTGAACGCGTTAAGATTTGCTTCGCAGATGAAGCGCAATAGCTCAGACACCTAATGGGAAATTGGTATGGCGCGCGGAGAGCGTGCGAAGCAACCGAGGATGAAGTATAGGACATCCGTGTACTGAAAAAGTGGCATGTGTTCTCTCTTCCTAAGGTGGTCGTCAGCAGCGTTTTCCCTTAGCTGATTGCAAGGATTAGTTAAACTTCAATAGATGGCGGGGGCGCCTTTGGCAAATAAAACGATCCGCTGCTTGGGCTCATTATGTATGAGAAAACTAAGCAATGCACTTCCCTGAACCTTGTTCTAACTTAAGCCTTAAAAGTGGAGCCAGGCGGCCGCGCAATTCACAAGGACTTCACTGACCCTCGAAGACCGTGAATAAATGTGCACTCAAATCTTCGAAATGCATGCTCCCGAAAACAACACCAAGGCCGATCCACTACAACTTCGTACATATATATACTCCCTTGATACGTTGACAGGCTGTGCTGCTAAGACACCCTTCCCGCGGCAGCATTTTATCTGGGGCACCATTTCAAACGCAATCGGCACCCTTGCTTTGCTTGCCACAAAACCGAACAGTAGACGATCCATCGACCCCGATGGAGCGCCCCCCTTCTAGGCATGGGGACTCGTGAACAGTGGTTATGACCGGAGCGATAGAGCGCCGATTTTGTCACCTGTCGGTCTTGCTGCTCGTGTTCTGCCCACCGGGCCTTCAAGACATCGCCCCGTCTCTGCGCCGTCAGCAGAGCTCGTCTCTCGTGATCGACCGTGTGCCAGAGCTCCAAGTCGTGCCCTGACGAAATCACCGCGCCTCGTAGCTCCTCGGTGCAAGCGCTACACATGCGGCGCGAGTCGAACCCGGTCCCGGCGTACGTCAGCACCAGCTGCGGCTGGTTCCGGGCACGACCGTTGCTCACGGAAGTGGGGCCTTGTTCATATATTCGGTCACCGTCTTGCTTGGTTTGAAGCCCTAGAACACTACTCGTATCGCTGGCGAGGACGCTCGTGTTGGTACCAGCCCTACTGCTGGCATCCCGATTGATGGTTGTTCCGGATTGGTCACGGGTGCTTCTCGCATGCCCACCATCTTCTCCTGGCGTCGCTCCCCACCGGTTTCCTCCCGGCTGCGGTGGGAACTGGAAAAGGCTTTCGTGCGGCGAGGAGTAAATGTTGGTGCCCCCAGTACCCTCGGCGTTGTAGCCGAACATAGTCGCTGCATTACACGAAGGCGGTGTACGAATCAGGGAGCAAACGTCGGTGGTATCGAACTCGCGCTGACACGATAAATCGAAAATACATCATGTAACAGTTGGACAACCGATCGACGCCGCGAACATTTGTATGCGTGGACTCTTAAACGTTCTGGGTGCTGACATTGGGGCAACTGCGGTGTTTAGTGTGGGGAGTTGAGTAAGCCCCTACACGCCCGCACCGTGACGAAATATCGAATCGCCTTGTGATATCACCTCGGTTTGGCTACGTATACGACTCGCACTGAATCAGTGGTGATCATCAGGGTGCAGCGGTTTAGGAAGCAATGCTTACGTATTCGCAAGCGATTCGATGCGGAAGCTTGGACTGGCTTTACGCACAGATATATGATATCTTCTGCTCGCGGGGAGGGAAGCTTCGCTGACAAAACAAGGGGCGATAAACCGGTTCAACTGAGCCGAGAGTGTGCGAGAATTGATCAAGGACGAA
Organism: Nereocystis luetkeana; assembly: GCA_031213475.1. Taxonomy (NCBI): domain Eukaryota; class Phaeophyceae; order Laminariales; family Laminariaceae; genus Nereocystis; species Nereocystis luetkeana. Next base: position 8,063,355 of record JARUPZ010000003.1, read on the forward strand.
TGCGTGCGTACAGGCCCAACCAGGGGCTGCACACCAAATGCCACTGAGAGTAAAAGCAGTGCAAGAAATTGAGACGCTGGCGAGGATACATCTCTGTTGTGTACGAAATCGGTGCATTCCCTCCCATGCAAAGCATTCCATCCATGACTTCGACCCCTCAATGCGTCGAACACATCAGTACACAACGCAACCAGCAGAAGTCCTAATTGCAGATGATGGGGGGGGCAAGACGGAAAGACGGCGCAAGGATCAAGACGTACGAGACCAGTGACAACAGCGGAGCATATACCAACCAGCGTCTTTCGTGCGGTCCTTTTTCTGAGACCTTCCTTGTCTCATCCGCGCCTGTACGTCTGCTTCCCTTTTGATCGGGCATACTGAACACTGCCACAGATTTCCGGCCCCATCGCCACGTTCCTGAACGCCATCGAAACAACAACGGGACAGCCGTCGGGGTGCATGCAAAAAAAATAATGACAACCAAGTATACGGGAGTCGACGAAAAATAGGCTTTAGTCGTCTCGCGACACAAATGCAAGGCACGAACAGTAGTGGGTGTGTGGGGATGTACTCATTATCATGCATGGCCGTAGTCGTATGGCCATAACCCTCGCATCCCTACTATGCCAGGACGGAGCACGTCGGGGTTTCACCGACCAGGCAGACGTTGCTCGCTTGGATCAAGCGCGGAGCGCCGTGACGCGTTGGGCGAGTCGCATGAAGGGTGAGCTGCATCTTACCAAGAACAGCTTTTGAGGCGGGTTTTCTTGCATATGGATGACAGCGTCAATTAATAGATTTTATTTCTGGTGTGGCCATGAACTGAGGTGGGGGGGGGGGGGTGGATGAGGGCATACTATGTGACCCCGGATCTAAGCTACTTCGTACTAGGATAAAGAAGGAAAAAGAGGGCGAAATAATTAAAAGGGACGGGAAAATAAACAGGAACATGAAATGGCAATAGGGCTGCACACCAATCTTAGCACCCGTCTCGAGAAGGACGGGGGATGGCTGGGTTTCCGCTCCCTGTACGGAGGGTCGCAGCAAGCTCCTGACTTCCTTACCTCTTGCCGCCGACAAGTCCAAGGTTGTCAGACGCCTGACTATGCCTCTCGAAGGTTGAGACGTTCAGGGTGCACAGAGGTACTGTTAAGGTTGCAAAGATTCGTTCAAGCGGTTCGAGGATAATAAGGCAAACACAACGCACCTGCTCTTCTCGCATGAGGGTCAGGAGAAACTCCGCTGTCATTGCTGGATCCGCCGACTCCCAGGCCCTCATAACCTGAGAAACATGTAACGGTTGACCTCTGCTATATTTAACGCCGCCGTTAGGGTAGACCCCGGCAATGTCAGCCCTTCCACGAGTTTAGATAAAATGGATTCATGGCTTACTCCTCACAATATAAGTACAGCTGTGTACAATGGTCCAGGATGGTAGTAACGGGGTATCCCGGCACGACAACTGCAGGCAGTGAGGACAGGGATTGGAGAGATGAGACAAGAAAGCCTCAAGTGGCTAATCGCTGTATGCGCCCAACCCAACGTTTACTAAACCACTGGCAAGCTTTTGCACGGGGACGATAAACTCCGTTTGGTCGTTTAGATTCGTCCACAATGCGTAGGTTGTGCGATTGATATTATCCAAAGAACGTACCTTCGATCTTCTCGCAGAGTCCCAATCTGCAAGTTGGAGAGCGAGGACCTTCTTGTCCTCCTCGCCCATGTCAAATATCTCATCCACTTTACCCACTCCTGCAACACAATCACAGCAGTTTTGGGAAGAGTGTGTTCGCATTAAACCAAAACACCCACAAAAATGTGCTACCTGGTACACATTAGGAGTGGGCGACAAGACCTGCACCGCGCGTTGAAACACGAAGCAAAGTTTGCAGACAACGAATGTGGCAGCGGAACCGTTTGTAAACGAAACGACACGCACGCGGTGGTAGCACAGGACACAGGAAATACACCATCTTACACAAATATCCATAGATTACTGGCTTCTTTCAACAACAACAAGACATCTCTCGGTGATGCCATATGCACAGAGCTTCACTGCCGGGAGTATGATAAGGCTACCCTTTAGTTGAGACCAAAGTGATAAACAAACACGCCGGAGTAGGAGGGGGGTGTATTCATAGTTCAGTATGTTCTGAGGATGTGCAACTGGAGTTGTTGCAGTTTGTATCACGGTGAAATTCGGGGGTCCACAAACTGGGCATCATGCGCACCACGCTATTATGACAAGGGCTGGCCGCCGTTTCTCTCCCGTCACAGGGAGTCGTACAAAACGATTGTCAGGGCCAAAGCACGCACCCAAATCTCTACCAAAATGGTCCGCTCCGCACTTGGTCAAGCCTCCACCCGCGTTGGGGACGTTGTATCGCTCGTACAGCCATATCAGTTGCAGGGAAGCTTCCTGCCCGAGTCGTGCCATCGTCTTCAAGAGCGAGACGCACCTTTTTGAAGAGATCAATCGCCAAAATCAGACAGGTACGAGGGTTACTGCACGCCGGTTCCAACGCGGAATTCTGTATGTGTGGCAGATATGTCTACCACCCCCCGCGCAAGCTGCCGTGACGATGGCGTGACGGTTTCGAAGCTCGAAGGCTAAAACCGCATTTCTGCTTCTGTTTGAATGCCGTCTCGATAAAGTTACGTCGGAGAAATGTTGCGTGGTCCCCCCATGTGCACCGTTTTGCGGTACGTTTGTTTGGCATGCGGGTCTGATGTTTTTTGACTGCCCGATAGCTGTGCACTTGAACAACAGCGTCTGGCAATCCTTCGTGTGTTCACTTATCGACACCGTGTTCTGTTGGTTGGGCACAAGGAGAGGCTTAGCTCACTCGGAACTCAGGCATCGCTTCTGTAAGAGCGAGGCCGAAGGACAAAGACGCGTAACAGGGGCAACCGTTTTCGCCTGTAACATTTCTGCTTGCCGGGGGGGCTCAATAACCGACGAACTCTACCCAATAACGTTGGGACACCACTGATTTGTGTGTGTGTGTTTACGTGTATTTCGTTGTATGCCTGACCCAAGGGTTGAGACGCGTGCTACCGTAGAGGCAACATCTGGCGTTCCTGAGACTCCTCCTCGATTGTGGAGGGCTATACCTCACCTAAAAACTTCATTTTTGGAAAGAGCTACGAAACGAGCAGGCCGATGAACCTGTCCCAAAGCCAGTACTTTATAAGTATACAACCAATAATACTTTAAGCGACGACAGGTCTTCCAACGATATTGGGTTAAAGAAGCCGTCAGTCCCAGTGACATTTTGGCCAATACAGTGCTATACCACGCCTCAATACGTCAGGGTTGCACGTTCATGATGTCTCAAAGCCACAGCTGTGTTTAGCTGAGGAATCGAGCTCCTCAGAGAGAGGGCTCCTGGAACAATTACCTACGATCACCCCTATCCATCGCAACACGTGGTTCCATCTAGACCAGAGACTTATCATATAAAATGTGCAAGAAATTTGGCGTACACCTAGCCCGAGCTGACGGGAACAACGCAGACGAGTGGGGCGCCTGCCGATGTTCTAGGGCAACTATTAATAGTACAGGGATACTGCTTTATTGTGTTTGGATGGTGTGCGACGGGGTTGGTAGTAGGTAGAGGGGGTGCCTGCCCATCGTTCATCCAGCTCCTAACTTTCTTTCAGCTCCACGCAGACCATGTCACCCAAACACAACTTTCAAGAACAACAGTATGCGAGGCACACATACTTTTGGAACTTGATAGCCAAACATGAACGGCATTGCGAAGCTCTTGGGGGAATCATGTAGTTTCCCGATTGATGGGCGTATTTGTGGTTAAGGTAAGAAAATATTGGACCCAAAAGTACCCCACTCCACTCTCCCGCGCGGTGCCACGCTGTAACTAATTGAAGTGGCATGATTCTTGAGTTGCTGATCAGTTCCCACCTATCGATATCAAGATGGGCCAAGGCGTGCACCAACACTTTCTTCTTCAGCAGGCGGGGATCCTGGCCTGAAGCAGAAATCAGACCCACAACTTCCTGGGTCACTCGCCAAGAAGCATGTCGGAATCAAGCGTGTCGGGCGGACACAGGTCGGGCATTTCAAATCAGTCCGGCTGCGTGCTTGGTTGCACCAAGGTCACTGTAGCATGAGTATACCACACCAAGCATCGATTTACACAGGCCAGTCGTTCACTCCAAAGTGTAGATCGCGAAGGTCAGATGGTATCATATGCGTTTGACTCGCATTTGAGGCGTTCTACGATAGAGGTTCACCCAATTGTTCCTGAGGCTCCTCACTTAAGGGGTTCCATACCTCACCCTAAACCTGACTTCAGCAAAGAAGCTCAAATTACATCGAGGCGAATAATACCATGGCCAGAGTCTAGAAAACGTTTTTTTTGCGAAGTCAAGATTGGCATTCCGACGATGTTGGGGTCAAGGAACCCCCTCTTTCAGAAACAAAATAGCGGAGATGTGCTACCTCTATCGTAGAACGGGTCATTGGGTGACACCCGAGACCAGACAAGTGTATCTGCTTATCTCCTGCAGGCCGAAGTCCTGTAAGCTTGTCGGTGCTTGCAACTTTTCTCCTTCTTCTGTGCGGGCCTTACCTGCAAGATGTCGCGTGTTTTGGCGCTAACCGATCCCATGAAAGAGGTCATCTCGCGCTTGCCCTCCACGCTTAATCCCACAAGCAGCTCCTGATTTTTTACAACCGAAAGAACGCGTGCATATTATATAGGTCAACACGCTAGACCGTTTGAGTGCCGAGGCGAGTAAAATGGCCGTCCAGCAACCAGACCTTTCAGCAACAAGACAGACGTACGGCGTGTATCAGTTGAAGGCGATAGCTGGAATCACAGACGACGAACGTCTTAAATAGTATTTTGGTGCGATGTTGTGTTGTCTGACAGTTCGGCTGACTACGAGTCTGCACTTCGTATTTCTTCAACATGAAAAAAAAAAATCGTGATGGAAGCCCTGTCCTCAGAAGAGGAGACCCATCGTCATACGAAGGCACGGGAAATTTGCGTACTGAAACGAGAAACACAAGAAGAGGACCGGACCAGGTCTGGCTGGTAATGTTCCTACTGTAGAATATTTGTTCGGAGTGCTCACGTAGTTGGTGCACGGATTCACGTGTAACGGCGTTTGGGGGTTTCACACAGGAAATATGGGTGATCCTGTATGGAGCGGTCAGTGGTTTGCGACGTGTTTTGTCCGCCACTTGATGCTCCCCCCCTTTCTTCGTTGTCTTGTGTGTGTTCTACGTGAATAATATATACCCTGAGGGGCTTCTATTAACTGGCTCAGGCTTGGCCCATCACATCAGTGAGTGCACCGAACAATATTTTTACGAAGTCTTTTACTTACACTGCGCGACCGTGATGCCCTATTTATAGTAGCCGCTCCAACTGTCGTGGCAGATAACACATGTCCTCTCATCTAGACTACAGCAAGCTGCTACTACTGACCAAATGTACGTTTTCAACTGTTTTTCGGCACGGTTGGTTTCGTCTTCGGACTGTAATTTTCTACGATTGATTAGCTGGCTCGGCATCTCAGGGCATGGTTCCAAGCCCAGGAAAGGCGGGCCCACAACGTACACCATTCGAGGTTGCGCTTTACCAGGTATATTCAGCATACCAGGTGGTACACACGGCAGAGTTACGTGGTTCGCCTACTCTGTACGCTGCGATAGCAATGCAATTGTAGAGTCAACCGAACGATTTGCAAGATCTTGGGCCAATCACACCCTGACTGGTTGCCGTATCAAGACACATCTCTGTGTACTTTGTTGATTGAGCTTTCCTTATTCTCAGCCAGCCAATCTCTATGATATGTAAGGCACGTGGATCATGTCAACCACATTTGGTCTAGTCCTCGTAGCAGGTAGCTGGTTTACATCATCCTCCCATATCGGCTACTCGCTACTTGCTACGCGTATAGCAGCCACCAGGTCCTCGTACCCATTGCACGATATCCCCAGCCCCCAATCACTCACTTGTCTTGTGGCGGCAACCTTTGTCTTCTCTGCTGCCCGTGCTTGCGCTCTCGTGTTGCTGTGCTTCGACATCGGTAGACGATTCGCTGGACCTTTGTGGGTGCCGACGGGTCTCCCGTGATGTTTGGGCTTCCCTCTAGCTTGGCCCACCTCCATGTTCTGATAATATTGCTACTGCGCCAGCTGACTGCTACAACAAAAGACAGACGACCCGTCGTACAGCAGTAGAAACAACTATCCGTATGACCGAAAATATAGTAACGTTTTATACGAGTGTAAAATCCAAAACGTTTATTATATTAGCGACCACAACTGTACCCGGTAGACGTAATAATCGTAGTTGGGATTTGACCTACTCGGCTTTCTCTCAGGATTGCGCCTTCTGCGTTGGTGGGAGGCAGTCGCAGGTGCTTGGCCTTCGTGGACGATAGCTGCACATAGCAAGGGCACGGGCAACGTTCATCGGCCCCGGACGCCCAAACTCGCGAAGACCCCAGACCTCAGACGCTGAAAGGCATGCAGGGCAAAAATGCGGTGCAATTATGAACCGGCACATATAGCCCCGCGTAGAACGCCTTCGTCATACTACCAAAACGGCGAGGTTTGAGCACCCCAACCAGCTCACCCCAAGTGCTGCTCTGTGTTGGCTGTCACTCCCGTGTCCTTCGTAACCTCTTCTCGAAATCGTCACATGGGAGGGTCCACGTGGATCTCTCCTCTGTATCTGTTTATATCGCATGGTTCGTTCGGTGGGGTTCATGTACTGGGCACACGCGGGCAAAGTCTCGGCAGGCAAAGTGTTACGAGCGGTGCGATTGTGTTTGTTTTCTTCTTGCTGCTTCACACATCATGCGGGCGCCTTCGTGGGTAGAGCACCAGCTAGCATGTCAAGACAAGCAGGGCTGTTGCATTGGGACTATCACGGCAGTCTCACTACTGGGCGTGTCGTAGACTGCCAGAAGCAGCTGGGCTCTTCAACTTACAGCAGGACGTGTAGGCCCCGTCGCCTGCGAAATGACCGGGCACGGGTCCATGCTGCAGACGAAGAAGCGTCGCCCTCAGGAAATACAGAGGTTGACGTGATACCGACGGCAATAATATGCGCAGCAGGAGCAGCAGCAGCAGCAGCAGCAGCAGTAGGAGCAGCAGCAGAAGCAGAAGCACCAGCACCACCAACAATCGCTGTGAAATCGACTGAGCCAAGCTTTCTGGCGGCTGCAATCAAGGCCAACAGGGCGAACAGAGACGGCCCTCCGCAAGTCATTCTGTATTTCGCTTTCGGCGCAAACATGAGCCCCTCAGTACTCACCGGGAAGAGGGGTGTTACGCCCATCGCATCGGCGCCGGCTCAGGCGCTCGCGTTTGCCACTGAGCAAAGAAACCAGAACAGTGGTAGAATTGAAGCATCTTTCGCGGGAGACGAAGGCGACGAGAGACGGGTCTGCCTTGCTTTCAGCCACCGAGCAGGTATTATGTGTACGGCTCGATTGGCGAGGCTCTAAATTTTGTGCGTTGTTGTTTCGTTGCACGCCTATATACACAGCTCTTTTTGTTCTTTGTAAATTCAAACTTTTTATTGCAACTTCGCTGTACCTTTGGCATAGGTCTAGTAGTGGAGGGTTTCCCCGTAAAGTATAACAAAAAAACGGAGGGTTTCCCCGTAAAGTATAACAAAAAAACGTTGCGAAAGAACGTCGTCTCAGTTAATTTCTGGCAAAATAAATCGTCGCGAAGTTCGCCGTGACGTTTGAACCACAGTTCGGCGAGTAGTCTGCGGAAATGATGTAGATCTCGATGTTCGGCCCGCTTTTTCATCTACCAGGTACCGTATTATATTTCCTGTGCCGATTGCGCATTCCTCATATACGCTCATCACCTACCCGATACAAAGCATGAACCCGCAAGAACGAAAACTTCCGGTTATCAACTGGCGCTACTGCCGTTGTACGCCCCTTCCATTCGTGGGTCCAATCACGTGTGTGTGTTGATTACTGTGTGTATGCCTGAAGCTCGTACAGCAGCAGTTGCCGGACGTACGAGTACATACAGCGAACACACCAGGTAGGCTGTCATACCTGGTGTTATACTACTGCTGTATTAATAGTGGTATAAAACGCTCGTATCTGGACAGCAAGCTCCAAAAACGCAAAATCATATGGAGCGATCCAGCGAGCCAAAGCTATCGTCCAGACGCACTGGAGAGCTGTTGCTCCCGGTCGCCCTTACAGGCCCAACGTCACCCCCCTCGATCCCCAGTCCGGCATGCTGCGGCTCTCCACCGCCTTGGCGATGGTCTCGGCTCGGCGGGGTGCCAGTGCAAAGGGAATGTCTGTAACGCTCGCTGTTGGTGTGGTTGCATGCCCCTTGCTGCGTGCACTCGAGGACATGTTTCCTCTCATCGACAAAAAACTCAATATGCGATCAGCGCAGAGCTCTAGATAGATGGGTTTCACTCAAACAGAAAGCAGCATCTATCTCCCGCGGTGCCGGCCGGCCACACGTTGAAGCGGTATTGTCGTCGTGGTACGCTGCTGCTGCTGTGGATTGCTTACAGCGCACGAGATGAGGGATGCCAAGGCTGGGAGATGGGGATGGCCTGGTTGCGGTCTGTTCACAGCTGTTCATCCTCACGGCGAAAAACAATACCAGGTACCTGGTATGCCGTAGAAGTACCTCTCGTCAGATTTTTTCGTCGTTATAAATTTTCTAGTTTTTTTATTTTCACGTACAATTTAGCGGCGTAACCTCGAGATGACTTTCATTGGGCGAGACGACGATCTTCACGACTTTCTTTTTTTACGGGGAGACCCTATAGTATATCCAGTCGACAGAGACAAGGATTCCCGGTGACATCTGTACGTATTCCTATATTCATACCTGGTACCAGGTATTACGTACGTATAGATCATACCGGGTACCAGGTACGCTGGACAGGTATTTAGAATACTGCTGTGGGTACAGTAGATAATGGTAAAGTAGTGCTTGCACTTGTCACACATGCAACTGAAGTCACTGGTGTTTTCGGTTTGGTAGATCAATGCTCAAGTTGCCTGGACGGGTGAACTCGTACGGGGGTTCGGCTCAACTCGTGGCAGGTTTAAATCTCAACGACCTTCTGGAGAAGAGGTGGACACATGTTTCGCCCCCTTCCCTTCATTTCGTTTTTATCTCGCATAGCGTTCGGCAATCCCCCTGCCCATCAAGTTTCGTCCATTTGTTTGCCAGCTCTTCGGGAGGGGAGGCTCGAGAGTTCGAACGTGAGACAAAATATGTAACGTTCTTTAACACGGCAAGAATGCCTATTGACCCCCTGGTCGATCAACCCGCATCAGCAAGAAACCTGTAGAATAGTAGACTATAATATCAACTGTGCAGTAGTTCAGAATACCTGGGCAAAACGCACCCACAATCTTTGTCTGAACCCAACCGGTAGAGCTTTCTACGAGGTGTAAGACACTCGGGTGCCATCAAAACAATATGCTATCTATCAGTATACCAAATTGACCGCGATACGAGCACAGGACTGAGGCTGGGATTCGCTCAAAACGTTCCTCTTTTTGCTGAGATGAGACTGCTGCTAAGATTTGACAGCGGCTACAAGTTTTTTTGGGGTAATAGTATTTGAAACAGGAGCGAGGAATACATATTTTTTTTGCGCTACTTAGGTTTCGAGCCATAGAACGCATCGTAGGGTAAACCGCAGTACTAGTGTGATCTTCAGCGGGGGGTGTACCAGCCTTTTGTTATACAACAGGCCATCTCTGGTGACTTGTCGATCAGCCACTACTGTGCACCGTTCTTATCGCCTTGATGCCCGTGGCGAGTTTGTGTTGAGTGTGTCGTAACCCTGTTGAAGGGCCGGCTTGAATTCTTCCGCTTCCGCTGTCCAGTTCGTTGTACCCTAATACCCTGACAATGCTGCACGCTTCCCCCATCAGTCCCGTAGTGTATATCCTTGCCACATGACTTCCGTTTTCCTCGTCTTCCGCTGCCTTGTTCCACACAACTTACACGCAAATGCCACCACATTTAGGCTATGCCACAATCGCCAAGGGCTTAGGCCCACCCCAGTCGTGGGAAGTGTCGCCCGGGGTGCACGGCGTGATACACGCTCTCTCTCCTTCGGACATGAAGCGGATCGAAGGCTTTGAAACGGGCTACCGAAAACGCTTGGTGCGTACCCGAGATAAAGATATATCGACCCTAAGCTAACGTGCAAATTCTACCTATCTACGTAAGGAACGCCACACGAGTGCGCGTTTTTTTTATTCAATACTCGTTGCCTGGACGTCAAGACGCATGTCACGTTTTTTTGCAGGAACCGAAAACAGCGTGTCTGTGATATTGGTGTTGCAATTTCTCGTTTCGAGAGACTAGCGAGTGCTTTTCGTTTTTGTATGAAATATTCCAGCACTACGTCCCAGTGGGATGATGTTGCACTTGCTTTTTGCAGACGCTTCTAGTAACATTGATGTTAGATCGCTCGTTCGACGTATCCGTCCCTGTCTTTTTGGGGTCCAACACAAGCTCTGTTCTCTGCCTGCCACTCGTTTCCTCGCACGTCGATCGCCTGTTTTTTCTTGGCACATGGGTTTGCTTCCTCCCCAAAGGTCGAGGTAGAGACATCCGCGGGAGAGCGAGATCGCGCTGTTTGCTTCGTTTCGAACCCTTCACAGGTACTCCCCACGAGCGTCCCGCCAACCTCCAGGTAAATCACCCGACACAGGGATTGCACTGGACTCTTTGTATTGCTTTTGTGAGGCCCGAATTTTCCGTCAACTGAACGTGTTCATCATGACGGGGATCCTCAACCATTGCATCAACCATTCTACTCTCGAAACTCCCCCATACGTTTGAGCCCGGAGTATGTTTTACCTAGCTATCCCCATGGGATTGTGTATTGGGCATAGCTCACCGTTTTTCTAAAGTCCGTTTGTCCCTACGGTCTGCACAGGGCTCCTAGCGAGGAGCCTTAGATGGTTGAGGTTTTACCCCAAGATACCGAAGCACGCGTCGCCTCGAAATGCGGCATTTGTGTTGTTTTCTAACGTCCACGAGTGTCAGTACGTAGTGTCAGTACGTAGTGGGTCTGAGCCAGCCAGTGCATTAGCTGGGACAATAGTGCCCCGTGGCAGAGCATCGATGAAAGCTTCGGGGAGCACGAAAAAAACCCGCGTCCTTGGTACGGCGAGCCTAAGGACTCGGTAGGTTTAGCCGAGTCGTGCAATCACTCTTGTCATGTCGGCCATCTCGACGAGTTAATGCGGTATGCCTCCCGAAGATTCACGCGATAAGTTCCTCCTGAAAGCGGTCCTCGGCAACCCTTTGTCCCTCGGCATCCCACCCGGTGAAACCCAACAGATACCTTGAGTTGCTCCAAGCCGGCGCGTCACACCACGGCGTAGATGAAGGCTACCAGTCCTGGCTGGCACGCCTGCCTTCCGTCCCGTCAAAAGAAGCGGAAGCATCCCCGGAACGGATAAACACGCCTTCGAGAGTATTGGTGAACATGTTACTGGGTGTTTTGGCGATGATCGGCACTGGTGCGGCCGTAGTTAGGGTTGGCGGTGGGTTTGTCAACGGCACGTGACTTTCAGCTTGGTCATTCATCTTGTTCTCGGACTTGGAAGAACACGCTTTTTTACGAGATTCCCATGGTCAGGTTTTCAACAGTTTGTCGCTGGCCGTCTCTGGCGTGATACCTTAGCGGCTGCGATTAGATCATTTTTTCTCGATGGATGGAATCAGTCGGTGTCATGGCGCTGGTTATTGTGTCGAGGGCTGCACGATGCAATGTTGCGTACTGTATGCGCGGCAGACAAGAACAGCTTTGTATCGATCGTTTCGAGTATAATTGGAGGCGACAGTATTGCCACACTCTTTGGCGTATTACAACTGCCAGTCGTTTTCGGGCGTGTGCTGCCATGAGCTTACCGGAGAGAATCATGCCACGGTACGGGTGCACTATTTGTTTTCTGGGTGTCCTCGCATGAAGAGCTCTGTACCTCACCCGAAACATGATCTTGGAGGAAAGTGTAAACTGTTACTCGATGAACGATCGCATGAGCTATAATCAAAATGAAAACGAGGAATACTGCATACCTCGTACACAGCAATACAATTCCGACAGTTTCCTGTTAAGGAGCCCCCGCCGTCCAGAAAACGTGTTGGCCTAAAAGCGCTACCTCTGTCGAGACACGCATGGAGACGACTTCAGGCGTTCCGATGGTGTTTGCACGTCGCACCTCACGAAACCATTCTCGAAAGAGAGTGAAACACAGCTCCAGTAAATATCACCACTCCCAAGTGGTGCAGTCAACATTCCAGCCCACTTGACTGCAAAGGTCAGCATGGTGCTCGTGTCCGAGGGCCCAAAGCCCAAAACGACTAACCACCTCCATTGTATGACACGGGCCTATCCACGGTGACCCGGCCGTTGACAATAAATGATTTTGCATACCAGGTACACCTTCACGATGCAGCGAGTATATTTATTTGCAAGTCACTCCCCACCGTCTGTAGGCACTCCGCTATCCTCACACCTACGTAATCGCCACATCTTTGCATCTATGAGCTCCCAAAAACACGAAGACGGCTGAGGCGATCGACGACATGTGACGTGCACCTATGGACGCCGGGTCACTGCATCGCACGCCTACTGCAACAACGGAAGAGAAAAACATTTCCCACCGTAACACTAGCTACTCGTGCCCCCCCCTCCCCCCGCTTCGATAGAAGAAATAGGGGGGGTGGGGCGGCAGAGAAGAAGGCATACCCTCCTGGCTTGAATCGACAAACCAGCGACTGCCTCACGTCTGCCCCAGCTCGTCACAGGATCTCGTGCTTGCTCGTGCCCGGCGTGGAGGTGCTGACCTACGCTCGATGCCTCAAGGACTGCGTTCGAGGCCCTATCCCAGTTCCCGACACAGACATGCCATATTCTCTCTACCAATAAACCCTGCTTTGTCCGTTACTTTGTTTGCGGAGGCCGTTACTTCGTCTACGGACAAAACTACCGTCTAACTCAGCCGGTGTTCGGATCTTTCAAACGAAGGATTGCGTTGTGGAGCCTTTTAGTATTCGGCAGCATAATACACGATGCCTCCTACGGACGGGCGATCCACGCCAATTAAAGCGTTCATACTTCATGCTGGCATTTGCGTGTTATACCCGTGTTTTTTTCACTCTACAGATCTATTTCGTATGTACAACCTATAACGTCAGTTCTATCTCTTTTATATCATATGCGTACTTACTTGGTATGCTACTCTACTGCTGTAACAAACACTGCATGGCGCATGCTACGATAGAAGTAGCTCCCAATGGTTCCTAGCCCCCTCACCGAAGCTCCACACCGCGCCCACTACCTGGCTTCGGAATCTTTAGGCTCAACCCGATGATTAATCCCATGCCCCAAGTGTACAACGAAAGCTACCATGCAACACGAAGGGGATGCATTACCCAGTAATTGCCGGAGTAGTTCCACGGTCGAGGATCTTCAGTCAGAACCTTGATTATTCGGTACAAAAGGACTATACCTATACTGTATCACGCGTCGAATGTGAATTAGTCGTTTTGCCCCATTCCGTTACCCGTGTTACTGCTCGACACACCGAGTTAACGTCGGACTGCTTTCGCTTTGGTATTCTGGATCGGACCGCTCGGACGGTGAGTGTTTGCTGAACGCGAAGCACACACTTTGTGATTTATCAGGCATGCCCGTTAGCGGCCTATGCCGTCGAAACATACCTGCTTCAGCGTATATTGGAGGGCGTACAACGAGGCGGAATGTGCACACGTACTATTATCTCATGTGTACAATGAACATGGTGGTATCGTGCACACTACTCAGTACTGCACCAGGCGTACCATATTGGGAGTACGATATGTACGCGATGGCTATGAGTCACTGTCTGTTGTACATGGAGATAACTGGCAGGTTTTTCCCGGATACACCGAGACTACCACTATACCTAGCTTATCGAATACGTCTCATTTCTACAGTCCAGTCTTTTGGCTCCTTCCGTGGCCTTCTGTGGGGGACACACACACGCGTTTTAACTCGCCTGTACGAGGCCAACATACGCCAAAAAACAACATTGTGGCGGGATAAACCTGTTTCATCGCTGTTGCATACTTCACTTTGTCTATGTTTTGGCGCAGACAGGTACTCGCAGATAATCTACCTCTGGTGGCACAAGTTAACCCGACTCTCAATTTTGGTGGCTTTCCATATTCTAAACTACACAGAACAGTGCACAAAACTAGAGCACATGCCATGGAGGTCTTTCCCTCCTTGCTCAAAGCCTATGTATGGACAAAGGAGCAAGTTCGATGCCTAAACGTTCTCCTAAACTTCGATCATGTGAGAAACACTTATAGTACGGTATACCGGTACGGGCACCTACCATTCCGCTCCTGTTCCTGATGGAAGAGCTTGCTCCCTTGTCGGCAAGGTACCGTCCAAGGGTATCACCATAACCTGGCACGCCGGGGGTCGCTTTTGGTTTGATTTGTTCCTGGTTGTATGTGTGCTCCAGTATAAGTTTGCTGAAGGACGTTGCTTAAAACCGCTGGCCGGAGATACGCATGTGCATGCGTATGAACCGGGTGCTGGAGCCGAATAAGACTTTCTTCTGGTAAAGCTGCGGCAGATCGCAGCTGGTTACACCGGCAAAAACGTGCCGCAGCACTTGGTTCGGTCTATAGGGACCGGCAACACCAGGACATAAAATTCTTCGCGCTGCAGTAGAATACTTTCGTAATGAGATGACTGTAATGTTGAACAATACGGCCGAACTCAATCTCACGACCGGGCGACGTTGGGCCACACACGAAGTTCTGCCAGTGAAAAGCTGGGACTGTGCTGACGGCATACATCGCCATAAACCTCAAACGCTGCAAACAGACGATTACCCACCGAACGCATAGCAGAAGTGAAGGGCGGTGTTTCCGCGATAATTTCTGGCGTTCATGTCTGCACCCCTTCGTAAGGCCGCTTTCACCGCACGCTTGTGGCCGTTCTGGCAGGCCACCAAGAGGATGGTGTTGCCGTGGTCGTCTCGCACATCGGCAGGCACGCCGCTTCAGAAAGCAAGTTCCACGCGGGGCAGGAGGACACATTTCGTCAGAAGGTCGACCTCTCGCTCGCGTCTTTTTTTTTTTAGGCTTCCAGAAAACAATTGCCTATCGGGGTTTTACCCTAGCACTTAGCTGTAAAGAGTTTACGTCCTGCGTCGCGACCGCCCGACGCATGCGACACACAGCTTTGAAGTGCATACCGAAGAGATAGGTGAGCTGCCACGATCATGGCCCTTCACCAACAAGATTCCTATGGATGGGAACACACGTGTCCGTCAGGTTGGCTGCGCTTTAGATTGCTGTGTGTGAGTCGCACTCGCAGGGGGCTAATGGAACGCTGCTCGGACAGCCCATCCAGTACCTGTACCTTGTCCCAAAGACTGAGGGTAAAGAGTGATATACTGGCGCAACATGACTGACCGGGCGAAGTTATATACCATGGGCGGCTTCCTGTAAACCTATCAGCATGTCGCAAAGTATTGCGGTGGATCAATACATGGTTTTTACGGTTTCGATACTCGGTGCTGTTTTAAATCAGGTACCTGGAATGCAAATCGCGAGATGCTTAGTTTATAGCATATGAGATATCGGTTTTTCCGATTCATTTTTTTGAGGTTGCGCATGCGCCTACTACGGTGATACGAAAACTCGTGTTCAACGGCAACGCTGTGATCTAGGTGGCTATACTGCATGAAATTGCGTGGCGAACTATCATGGGGAGTGAATTATTGCCTAGCACAACTGGACCGGGTCGGCAAATCTCGCTGGATAGGTAACGCTGAGCATCTGTTTTTTCGCCCGTCAAGCGTCTAACGATATTTCTAGGTCTGAAGTGCAACCACGATGCCTCCACAAGATCGACGCGGTCGGACAGGAGGCGCCCTAAACAAGAAGGGTAAATTCACGGCGGCGCATTTAAATATCGCACCATGTCACCTGTACTTGCTGTTACCTGATGTGTTAGGTCTTCTACTGTTATTTATGCACCCTGGCGTGTATGAGATAGCTATTGATATACGAAGTACGTCGATAACTCACTGGTCCATCATTCTTTCGAGGTCCTCGACGCGATTGTGTCTGGCGTAGCTGAAAATGTCTTCCACCTCGTCCTGCCGGAAGGCGAATTGCTTTTGCTTGTCCACCCTAAGGCTAGTCTGAACAGTGTGGTGCACGTGCAAGGTTACGCAAGGGAAGAGTGCGCAATGGGCGGAAACGGCGTAACCATCGATAATCCTGAAGTGTGGAGCTTTAAAGGGAGATTATACATAACACGCTAGGTATATTGTAGTTACTGATTTATGGGTACCGTAGACCTCTGTGGTATTTTAAATGCGACGTCTATCTGGACAAGCCTTGAACCACAGGAGTGATGCATGCACGTTACGGACGACACGCATTGTAAAAACCCCGCATGTTTGTCGTGACAGGTTTACCGAATGAGTAGTAAATCGGGGCTTGTGCACCAATGACCCTGCCGAATCTTCTCTAAACACCGTCCAACAGCATCGATATAGAATAGAACTACATACTTAGATCACAACCCCTGAGCGTGCTCGGTCGGTGCATCTCTGGCCTCTCAGAGCTCCCACTTCCAAACCGCCTCCTTTCATTACTTGCCGGACCTTTCCAGCAGTTCTTTGTTTTCTCGGTCCTTTCTTCCTTTTTTCTTCTTTCGTTTTGTGTGCATGCGTGTTCTCCGAGCACAGCATCGCGGGAGGACCCGGCACCGTCGCGGGTGTCAGCGGGTGCTGGCGGGTAGAGGGTGGGTTGCAAGGAGCGCGGTCGCCGCTTTCGTGCCTAGGCGTCGCGTGTGCCTCGAGACACGAGGGATGCATGAACTGGCTTTGTCTGGCTTTGATTTATGATTGTTGATAGAGTATGTACGAGTTTCTAAAGGTCGTTCGGGAGGACAAGGTAATATTCAAGCGGTGCTTACTTTTGCGACCACGCTGGAGTTGAAAGAGGGAGGTGTGCAGTTTGAACACCAACGTTATCGAGCTGGCGAACGACGGCCACGGTGAGCACCGGGCTTCACGCGGGGCGGGCGACGGGGCTGATTGTGGCAAAGAGTGATGAAAGCCTTACCCGGACCGAATCGGTGGCGAGGTGGTCGCGAGAGGAGCGGGCGGCGTCCGAGGCTGAGAGAGAAGCTCTTCTGTGCAATTTTTTCTTTTCTTCTTTTCGACCGGGTGTAAGGTGTTCCAATCAGGCAGAAAAATATTACACGAGAGGGACGGGGATTTTTTTTCCTTTCCGAGTTTTCGGTTTCATTTTCATTGTTTTTGCTGCTGTGCCGTGCTGTGCTTTCGCTTTCTTCGTACATACAATACAGACATACCTGGTACCAAGTAGAGCACATCGAAATAGGAAAATAAGTACAGACAGCAGTAGTACCCTACCTGGGGTGTATGTACGTACGTACGACATCCGCGACGCGAAGCGTATATGTGGCATCCAAGCTGACGTCGGAGCTGTTTTTTCCTGAAGCATGGCGGCGGGACTCTTGGCGTTGTTATCAAGTCGCCGGTTTGCAGTTACGATCCTTGAAAACACTAAACTCAATCGTGGACCTCTGTTCGCTTCGCATGATTCGATGTACTTTTTTCCTTCCTGAGCGAAGCGCCTTGTATATCTTATCACATAAGTGTTGGCGAGTACAGTATTGTAGTAGTGGTAGATTACTAAACCTGTGTGTTCACCTGCGCCCTCGCTGGCACCCCCTCGTGAGGATTAGAGTACTTAGGCCGTCTCATATGGACCTCTGCTGGTTTGTGCTGCGATCCGTGCCCGTACTTATCGTCTCTTGACATTCCACGGGCTGGTGGTGCTGCAAAGCGTTCGCGGTCACTGCTGTTACTTTCGCTAATACAGGACCCAGCATTGCGCCGATCGACGGGCGCCCTTTCCGCGTTCCTGGACAAGCGATTAGGACCATATTTTGTACCCGATCGTCCGTTGTCCGTACCGTTTCGATCCGAGGGGAAGCCGTAGGCTGGTGCGCCGCTCCGAGATTCGAGATCGTCCTGGGATGGGGATGAAGGTTATCATTCAGACACTGTTGGCTTCCATTGATACGCGTCACAGGATCCTGCACAGCCATCGACTCTGATACTACTGTATCAATCCGTAGCACAAAAGTAGCTAAAGTACTGTTACTGCTGTATATTGATCGGTGATATTGGTCTTATCACAGGAATACGAGATCATCATGAGTTTTGGCCTTTCGTGATCGGTCACAACATATATTTCGATGTCACGGCGCAGACGCTCTACCAGTACGCTGCTCTCTCGCCATGCAAATGTGTATGCCCGCAAAACAACGAAGTTTCATAGGATTCGACTCTCGAGCGCAGCCGCTGTGCTCACTGCAGCAGCAGTAGGGATAACTCAGAAGATGAGGCACGTACGCTGGTAGTAGTAGTAGTCCACTATCACCGTCTGCCCAGTATGTGAGAGATGCGTATTGACAGAGTTTTGAAGCTTGGAAGTTGCCTGGACGTTTCCCTTCCAAGCCACCGACCGTCGCTACTGCTGGATACCACTGGCGGTTAGTCGGTACAACTGGTATTCACGAGACATGTGCGTGATGTTGTCGTATCGCCTCTTGACAGCAGTTCGCACGGTGTACAGCACCTGTGCAAGCACTTGTCACACCTCAAAGGCCGTGAATGTGCTCCTCCCGGTGTCAGGCTCGACCGTCGACACGTAGTCCGTCTCGGACCCTCTCGTAGTATCTCTGGCCGTCTCCATTCCTCTTGCTGTATCTCTTGCCGTCTCCATTCCTCTCGCGGTATCTCTTGCCGTCTCCATTCCTCTCGCGGTATCTCTTGCCGTCTCCATTCCTCTCGCGGTATCTCTTGCCGTCTCCATCTCTGATTCGTTACCGCCGCGGGCAGTAATAAAGGCCGCTCCTTCCCTGCCACGACCCCTTCCCGCGACCGTTGCATTGCCGCTGCCACTCCTCTTGCCTTCTCGCGTCGTGTCTACATACATGGTGCGCTCACGAATTTCGGGTGCCTCTCGTCGGTGCAAAGAACCTGGCGAGTTCTGTTTTTTTCGGGAGTTGTTACCCCATACGGGTTCGATTTGGGTCTGCTGCGAGCGATGGCTATTAACCGACCATTTATTGGCCCTCTCCATGCGAGATCCGACAGCCGCAAGAGGACGATCGTGTCGAGCATGCATACTGGCCGCCCTTCGATCTACTTGCGCCCTATGCCCGTGAACTGGGTTGATCTTTGTGACCGAAACGCACGAGAACGACGACGAGCACAAAATGTTGTATGAGTAGATTTTCCAACCGCAACGTATCCAGCCGCACGAACAAGCTTTTTTTTTTTTCTTTTTTGTTTACCAGAAAATTCAAAGAAAATGTAAGTACCAGGTATTTCATATGGTAATTTAATAAAAAAGAAACTTGTCCTGTACGAGTAGATGTGACGTTGACCCCGGTAGCATGTACTCATAGAGTGACTTACCTGGGAATTACATACGAATACAATACGCGAGAACGGCGTATCATACAACTTGCCAACTTCAGTGAAAAAGGGGGTGTACTCGTAGACAAAATAGACAAGCCTACGAGTACGAGTATTACGCAGATTGCAAAGCGGACTCACAGGCTGTCACAGCTGACGTATTTCATAATTTTTTTGGAAAAAGTGTACCAGGTACCTGGTATTTATTTTTAAAAATTCGGGATTTATTGGGTCTGTCGCATCTGTCTCAATTCAAAGTCGACCAATCAGCAATACAAACAATAAAAACACTGCTGCTGCGGGAGAAGCGAGGCGGAATACAGCAGTCTGGGGTTCGCACCCCCTCAACACAAAAGGAGAGGAGACCGCTCGCGAAGCACGTGGCGCCAAGCTCTCCCTGTGCAGTGGGGAGGGAATGCAATCGAGAGTCCAAAAGGAGGCCAACATCTACAGGTATGCTGCCTGCGCCCACGCCTGTGATTGCTTCGATGGCGCTGAAGTGCTGCTGTCTGCGCATTTCGTGTTGTTCGTCGTTTGTTGCCCCGCTCTACAACTTAACCCTTTTAGAACCGCAGTCCCGTTCTGGGGACAAACCAGTCAAATTTCAAGTAGTTTTGTCCCCAAACGGGACTGCGGTTCTAAAGGGGTTAAAAACTACTGGCTGTATTATTTACTTGCAGATAGATGTGTAACGCTACGGGTTGTGTACTGCTTGCTGTAATACCGCTGCACAAATACGGTTGGGGCGCTCAGAGCACACACCCCGTCGTGGGTAGACGCTAGAGCGTACGCGTCATACCTGCACGGCGTGATGCCGGGCATATATATCCACAAGGAAGCATATTAGTGTTGCTGTTCTACCGCTGTAGGCTTGTCCTTGGGTGGCGTGTGTTCCCTGGGATGAGGCTGCGCTCCGCTGTTGCTGGTCTCACTTACCGTGGGTACGTATATGCGTGCCCCTTTCGGAACGAAGCGATTGATTGTCGTTGTACTGCTTCATTTATTTACCTGTTTACATACAACAACTAACTGCTGTCTGTTTATTAGGCACGTACTTATTTTTTAAGTACATACATACCTGCATGTACTTCTGCTACTACTCCTGCTGTGTATACTCGTACTGCTGCTGCTGTTGGTTCGTGTGTTCTGCCTGCTTGCCGCTGCTGTGCGGTTGTCCGTATACGAGCCCGAGCGCTGCCGCCCGTATCATGAGTACTTCTCTCACCTTGTACCTGGCCGTTTCACCCGTACGACGAGGGGTACTCGTACTATACCAGGCATACGTTTTCGTGTGGAAACCCATACCGGTACAGCAGAATTTCTAGGAGATTGTTGGTGGGCGTACACTGGTACTAGTACAGCAGTGTGCAGGGGGGGCGGGGGGCGGTAGGGGGGGGGGGGGGGGGGGGGAGCGGAGAGGGGGGCGCTTTGCTCAAACTCTCGCCCACCGGGCATGAAATGGCACCTATGTTGCTTCCCCCACAAAAAAAAATCGCTTTTGGCCCTATACCAATACTAATAATGATACCAGTATCCCCCAGAGATCCACACCTGGGAGCACCACCTCTCTATTTTTGTCGAACGCTGCGTACGTATTGCGTAGTCTTGGTAACTCCAGCCCCACATCTAATCCGCAAATGCACGAATCACCCTGCGATGGGCTGTTTGGTGCCCTCACGACAGCAGTGTGGCAAAGCGGCAGCAGCAGTTTTGGCTACCTCTATTTGTTCTCCCCGAACCCGGAAAATAAATACCAGGTACGAGTACCAGTAAATATTTGAAAGAAAACTTAAACTTCTGTACCTATACTTGAAAAAAAAGACACGTCACCACGATCACTCGATTGCTCAAGCGCAACGAACACGAGACAAACACGAGCACGGCGTGGTCAAGCAGTCACGGGCACACGATCACTCAGCAGCAGCAGCAGCAGCAGCAGCAGCAGCCAGCGGCCCTGGAGCAACACTCGACTAGAGCAGCACTCGTACGCCTGTTGTTGCAGTTGTTTTCGTCTCCCCGAATTCGAAAAATAAATAACAAATGATAAATACCGCCATTTATTATCGTAAAAAGTCAGGTTCTCTCACCACTAAAGTGACACTCTTGTGTACCCAAAAGAATGCAGAATGTGGTTCCAAATCGTCATTGGAATTTTTAAAATGATGAAACAGGGAATATGGCACTGTTTTTTTTTTGTTTTTTTTTTGTATTTTTTTTGTTTTGCTCATCCCATTTATTATCTTCGCTCATCTTCTTCTCTCTCTCCTTCCAACTCAGATCCGGGGTCACATAGCAGGCTCTTCGACCCCCTTCCCGCTACGGTACGTGCCTTCGTTTTTATCGCTAGAAAATTTCAGCCTTTGCTTCCCTCGTCGACTCGCATCAAATTGTGTCTACGCACGCTGCAAGGCGCTCTCAACAATTGAATCTTTTATTTTTTTTATTTTTGCAAATAAAGTCAAATGTCCGACCCACCTGGGGCTCGAACCCAGAACTCAAACACAAGTAGAATTCGAGGTTAACCACTTGAACCACCGGGGCGACCGGTGTGAGGATTGTATATCACTCAACTTTGCAAGCTGCGTAATATGTCTCGTCTATTGTTGTTGTTCTCACATTAACTCACAATTCAATGCAGTCCGTGGTCGCAGGACAGGCTCCAATAACTCTGGAGTGGAAGAAATACCTCAAGTAAAAACAGAGGCAAAAAAACAAAAAACAAGCATACGCACTCCATAGATTGCGTATGTCGTGCCTGTCGTATCTAGTATGATGACATGGCTTTGCATTGCCCACTGCAGTTCACACTGCACACGTGGCAACGTAGTATCTCTGTGGCGTAGCTTTGTGACCACAGAACTTGTATCTCTTCTAGGATTGAAGAATCGGCACGGACACTGGTTGTGCTGGATGTCGACGGGTAGAAAGAACGGTTTAATGTGAAGAACACACACACACACTCCACCACTGCAGACACCAGGGAAGCAAAAAGGAGACTATTAATAGCAGACAAAAACCTAGAAAAAGAAGATGAAGCTAAGCAAAACAAAAACAAAAACAAAACTAAAACAGACGCAGATAGCAAAACGCAAAAAAAAAAAAAAAAGGCAAAACGGACCATACTAACAAAGACACAAAGAGGTACAAACGGGAATGAAAGAAAAAAAATATCCCATTTTTACTAAATTTCCCAATTTTATGATAAAGCCGATTTGATTTTTTTATTTAACCCTTTTAGAACCGCAGTCCCGTTTGGGGATAAAACTACTTGAAAATTGAATGGATTGTCCCCAGAACGGGACTGCGGTTCTAAAAGGGTTAACGTACTGGCTGTGAGCAAGTTTTTTTAGGAGGTAATAATTAATAGAACTCCTACGTACGTAAGCCCCTGGTACCAGGTATGTTTTATTTTTTTTAGAGGAGTAGTATTCATTATTATTAATTATTATTTCTCTTGCCATCCGACAATGTGATTATTGTGTTTTTGCTAAACTCGGGTATACCTGGCTACTTTTCAGCCAAAATCAGCTACTCTCTAAAACAAGTACAAAACACACCCCAGGAACTCTGCTGCTGTTGGCCAGGCTGACATCGTAACTGATTTTGGCTCGAAAAGGCAAAGGTATACTTGTTTTTTTCTACTCTGTCTAGCTTTCAACTCATTTTGGCCAACTTTGAAACAATCAGAGAGACCATACGTACACTCTGTTGTTTCTCTCCGTACGCGTCTGCCCTCCCTCGGTTCAAATTAATACCTGGTATGTTTTAACGTACGAGTATAAACTCTGTACTCGTACGTCGTACGTAAAAGTACCCATTTGTACATGCATACCGCTGTAGTCAGCAGCCACAACTTGATTAGTGGTGGGAACGGGGGAACTCTATGTTGTAGTTGAGATGATATACCCGCGGCCATGTTATTAATAGTTCAGTTTGCACATTGGTTTTATCTTGTGTGCGCTTTCTTCGTCTCAAGTACCTGTTAGGCAGCCGGATTTCGATTTTTTTGTTTTTTGGATCTCCCTAGCTAAGGTTCCAGCACCTCTGTGTGACCACGGACTCCTTCGTCTGAGAGTTAACCCTTTTAGAACTGCAGTCCCATTTTGGGGACAAACTACTCAAATTTCAAGTAGTTTGTCCCCAAAACGGGACTCCGGTCCTAAAAGGGTTAAGAGCAACAACATGCGTACGCCGGTTCACTTTTTCGTCTTTGTGGTGTACGACGTGCTTCAGTTATAAAAATAGTCGTTGTGATGTGTACTCTGTTGTTTCCCATCGTCACAGCAGTCGATACAGCACCATGTTCTTTGTCTGCACCACCCCGCGTCGAGTTGGTTTCAGGTTTGGTACGGCAAGATAATTGCGTGCCGAGCAGGCGGTTCCGCCAGGACGGTCTAGAAGATTTGAAGCTGTCAAGGGGGGGCGGGCGCCAGAGTAAATACCCTCTTGGCGCCCCCGCCGGGGCGAAACAAACGAAGCCCATTAATGGTGACTCTCTGCAGGTCCAAGTTGAGCCCGTGCTATCTACACCCTAATGAAAACAAAACAATAATGCAGTTTTTGGAGGCCATGTGGCACGCTTAATGCTTTGGGCGCATTCTTTTGTTACCGGACTTTCATGGACAGAACACCGCTCGTGGCGCGCGTTTTTTACATGGTTTCAGTATATGTACTTGATTTGGGCTCAAACGGATGAGGTATACCTGGCTTCGGCATTTTCGCTCTTTATTACCAGGTATATTTTTATTTTTTTATTGACATTACGTGTTTTTTAATGAAATTATGTGTTTTTTAATGAAATTATATATGATGCGTCAGCTGTGAGTTCGACTGATTACATAGTTGATACCTGGCACTCAACTTTGCAAGCTCCCTAATATGTACCAGGTATACGTTATTTCTTATCGGAGAGCTTTTTTCCCAAAATTTCGACATTTTTTTCGCGCAATTTTTCAACTTCCATATTTTCCTGTTTTTTTTTTTCCAATCTTGGAGTGTTTACAAACTTGATAGTTTTGCTTCTGGAGAATTTCACGAATATTGACAGAACGCCCCCGTATATCGATACATATCTCCATTTTTCTCCAAACTTTGGAAAAAACGCTCTCCGATAAGAATGAGCCTCATTGTTCTGTGACCCAAAAAAACAACCATGTACGAAACGTTTTGTGTCTTGCTGTACAGAGCACGTAGCTACTGTAGTACCTGGCACGACAAGCACGACCAAACTACGCACCTGGTACTGCTTTTTTCTCTTTAGGTTGTTTTCGCAGGTACCTGGTACGTCTCAAGCCGATTGCGTGGTCGATTACAGACAGCAGTAGTCCCGATGTCGACCACCCTTAAATACCCCCCCCCCCCCCGCCCCCCCCCCCCCCCCCCCCTATCTACGGTCTATACGCGCCTTGCTTTTTTTGTCGCGAGAAAAAGTTCAGTAATTTCTTCCCACCTTCCCCGCCTGTATACACGAGCGCACGGTCGATGTTGGATGATTTCCACGGCGACAGTAGCTGCCATGATAGTTGCCATGATACATGGCGGTGCGATTGCTGGAGCTCGGGTAGCGGCTGGGCAAAGGATAAGACTGCGTGGCCATTTGTGCATCGACTTTCTCCAATTCAGGCAGGACAAAGGCCAAACTAACAGATCAGACTGTTATCGCGACATGACATGGTTGAGCTCCTCCGGGCGTGGTGTGTTAGTTGAAGGGGTCAGGGGAGAGCGCGGCGCCAGTGCAAGAGCGCAGAGTGGTGAATGATACGAAAGGACTATAGCTGTGAGAGGCTGGTTTTGACCAATCCCGGTTTCAATCATATTTGACGAAGCGTATAAGGAATAATGCTGATTTTTCGGAAGGATATTCGGTTTATATTGGAATGTCATCTCTGTGTGTTCTTCACTATTTAGCTATTCTTCACATCAAACCGTTCTTTCTACCCGTCGACATCCAGCACAAAAACAGTGCCCGTGCCGATTCTTCAATCCTAGAAGAGATACAAGTGCTGCGGCCACGAAGCTACCCCACAGCAGAGATACTACGTTGCCACGTACCAGGGTATGTAGTAAGCATAACAGTGCGCAATGACCATACTACGCCGGTGGCTTGGTATAGGTGGTCCGCGTGCCTATCAAGACCAATTTCGGGGGTTCAAGTCCCGCCGAGTGCATGCTCGTAAGACCTACCAGGTATGCCAATGGGACAGCGAAGTTTCAACAAAAAGTTTGAATTTGAAAGATACCCGCCAAACTTTTTCAGAACACGCTTCCTATGGGCCACGTAAAAAAAAAAAAAGTTCCTAACTTTTGGAAAAACCCAACAAAAGAAAATCTTAGGCCGAGAAAAACTCAGGCCGATCTTTCGTTCGAAGCGGCGAGATTCCGAGTCCTCGACAGACATCGATCAACAAAACCAACGATTGCGTCATGAATTCAGAACGGAGTGCGCTCGTTAGGGGTTCCGACCCACCCTAGGGTCACCGTCTTCACACCATGGCCGGCGGCATGTGGCGGGAGCTGACCAGGCGCATGATAAAAAAAACATTTGGCCGCTGGTTTGCACAAAACAGAAGACAAAACTTCTCTATCCGTCTCGAATGGCAAAAAATGGAGTTTTTTTCAGGTTTGGGAGGATACCGTAGGACGCCGCCGGCAAGCTCTCGCCCCCTAGACCATGGATCCATATCGAGGCCGTCATCTATATTCGTTGGCCTCACCAGATACCGAGCGGGTTGGCCGTGGGCTGAGTCTATGTCGAGATCGAGCGTCGATCGTCGCACGAGCTGGTTTCGATCACCGTGTTGACAATTTGCAACCTGAAAAACACAAATTGCGCCGCCTGCAGCCGTTGGGGGAAAAAAAGAACAAACAAAAAACATGTTCCTCATTTTTTCCCACAACGGCGGTACGTGATTTTTTTCGGCTGTTTTTTTAAAGCAATAAATTTGAATTTGTTTTTTGAACTTCGCGTTTCCATTGACATAGGTGTAAGGGCTTTTTCTTTTCTTTGGAGAATACACTTCCTGTTCGCTGGCAAGTTTATGGAAAGAGAAATTTGCTATTATTTTATTTTGCGATTATAGCCCAATAACGCCAACGCAAGGTTTTACAAACCAGACCACGCCACGACGCCCTGCGCTAGACTCGCTCTAACTTGTGCGTAGCAGAGGGAGATACGAAGGATACCCGATGGCATTGATCATACGTAGTGATGGTAGGGCTGGCGACACTGGCCGTGAGCCCCGTGTGGATGCAACATGGGTGTCGTTTTGTGCGGGGACTAAAACAAAATGACAAACAGCGGCCGTCCCAGCTTTTCCCAGGGTATTTTGGCCGGGCTGGAGGGACTGCCGACCTCTGAACTACGTGGGCTGTGCTTGGAGTCCTTTCTGCGGCAGCATTTATTCCATAGAGAGCGTCGGCGTGCCGTCGGCTACCGCCTGCTACTGCTGTTGCTGCTGCTGCGGCTGCTTCCGATGCTGCTGCCGTGAGGGGTGTGTATTAAATCTGAGCGCGTTATGATGCGATTACTTGCCAAATATTGCCACATATACAGCATTTCACGATAGAAGGTTTTGTCAACTTTATGCAAATGTTGCCTTGCCAAAATAGCAAGTTTTTTGCTTTTTCATTCGGCCGTTAAATCCGGCCCTAACCCTAAACACAAGAAATATATTCAGAGTTTGGTGGCCACATTAATGTTCAGGCGCAGTTAACAAAAAAAAAAATCCATGGGAGAAAAACCGCTCGTGGCGCACATTTTTAATTGGTTTTAGTACTACCTAATTTTGACCCAAATAGATCATGTATAATGTAGGCCTTCGCGCTACAGCCCAAAATAAAATGTTTTGACTTGATGTGTTTCATTTAACCTTACGTACTTCATTTCATTTCGTTTGAGTTATTTTTTTGTTTCGCTTTTGTTTTTCGTGTGCGGCACCGTATTTGTAGGTTGCAAATCGCGCAAGGATTTGAGTTTTTGCGATTTAGAGGTTTACGATGTGCTTCAGCCATGACCTGTATATGGCTGTTTTTTCTTATTTTTTTTCAAACGTTTGATTTGACAATGTTTTTCCCTCTGAGGTCTTCTTCCACCCCAGTTTTTTTGGCCTCTCCTGTACGACCACGGACTCGGACTCAATATTTTGGTCATGAGATAATGTGAGAACAACAATAACCGGTACCGGTGGTACGGTACGAGCAGCACCAAGGGGTCGTCGAGTTCGCACACGGGTGCGAGGTGCGATCGTTTTTGAGCGCTCGTCTTTTTTATGAGTTTTTTTCAGGTCGCCAGTTGCCAATGATATCTGCAGGTGCTCCCAGTACCTGGGACGTAAGCCTAGCATTTCCGACAGAAAATACTTGAGGTACTTGGTGTATTCGCTGTGCTTGAGTTTCTTTTTAGTTCGTTTGTTTTGTTTGTACGCGTGCGTACGAGTAGCTCTTTTATATTTTTCCCTTCGGATTCGATTCGAACTTACACTAGGTCAGTTAATACGCAGCCGGGAACAGGGATTGAAAAGGCCGGTTTCCGGTCGGTTATTTCTCCGACTGGGTTGTGAATCGCTACTACTCTTCCTATCGTCCGTCGGATCGAATACACAGTTTTTGTTTCTTTTCTGAAGGCGCTTGGTGAAAGTAAGGGAGTGTGATTATTGTTACGTATCAATAGCTGGACTATTAATAGCGAACAAAAAAGGGTTGGGTAGGTGGAAGTCGGTTCGAAACTGCTTCGCCGTAGTGCTCGTTGGGTCAGAGAGGTGTTCATCTTCCAGCAGCTTCGCCCTACCATGCATACATACGTGCTCATGTCTCGCTTCTCCCTCAAATAGCACGTGAGCTTCACACGAGGGGCATTCTCCTCTATCTCGTCCTCGAGGCCATCGCGGCGCTGGACTTCTTGGAGAGCCGCCAATGCTACAGCCAGCGCAGCAGTTGGCAAAATGTCATCGTTACCGCGCACTGCGGCCATCGGGTGCTGACACGTGCTGCTGACGGGCGTAGATAAGTGTGTATCACGCTGACGCGGCGAGCAGCAGCAGAAGTGACAGCAGCCAAGCCAGCGTCGCCGAGGTTGTGGTGTGACGTTGAGTCGTGGGTCGTGTTGTTGTGGCGTGGGTGTGGGATACTCGTATACGGCGGGACTTTCTATGTTCTCCGATGCATGAATCGGACTGGCGTTGGATCGAAAATCTCAGTTTTTTCTACTGTCTGATCCAGTTGAAATAAATGATCCCGAACTCTTCGATCGAAAAGGTGTTTTTTCAACTGCTTAACCCTTTTAGAACCGCAGTCCCGTTTTGGGGACTAGCTCTAGTCCCCAAAACGGGACTGCGGTTATAAAAGGGTTAAGAAAAAACCATTTTTTGGGGGTATTCTTCCGCTCGAGTTTTTGGAGCCTGTCCTGTGCTGTGTGACCACGGACTCGATGTAGATACCAGGTATATGTGTAGGAGTTTGTTGGCCCTCTGCTCTCAGCGCTCCTCGGCGTTTCTTAGCTGTACATGTTTGCGTTGTTGCTAGCGCGAGATGAGGATCCTCTCACGGGGCGAAACTGCCTCATCGTGATCCCCAACCCCTACTCCTGTGTCCGGGCTCGGCGTGCTTGCGCCGTGCTCTGGCTGCCAGCTGGCCGGGTGTGAATACGCCAGCTGTGAGTGGGGTCAGTTGGGTGGGTGGTCAATACTTGATTTACGACGGTCTCGTGGCCAAATAGTTTGGTTGTCGGGCTACCTTTGCCCCGTCTGGCCTACTCTTGGCCCGTCAACCGACATCTCTGCTCGCCTGTGACGGTAAAAATATTCTGTTTTCGATGCCAGTACCCAGATTGGACCTCCTTTCCTTTGGACGAAACGGGAGAGGCCGCATCCTGGAATATGGGCTGGGGTGGCCGGTCTCATGCTCCGCCGTTGCTCGCGCGTTGAGGGCTGGGCGTTCCAGAAACGATTTGTCGAAATTCCGATCCGGGCTATTTTACGTGTGAAAGCACAAGTTTTGCTCAAAATTGTTCAGATTCGTGGGCTAGCGTATGGTCCGGAAACGAGCGTCACGAGCCCCTTCGGCTGCTGTGCACGCCGGACGATCAGGCTCTTTGAGGCAGAGAAGACGGAGTCTTTGGTTTCGACCGAATCGGACGAGTGTTCGCCGCGGGAGGAGCGGTACAGTGGCGGAGGTACAAACCGTGTCTACTATTTTTGTTTTTTGTTTGCACCCAGCAGGGAGCAGCGATGGCAATGATTACCATCAGTGGGAATGACTATAAAGTCATTCCCATTAGGCACCAGCAATGGCAGAATGACGAGTGAGTACCGTCATTGTCATTGGGCACCAGTGACGAGTAGAGTCCTCGTCATTGCCATTGGGCACCAGTATCACACGAGGACGATCGTGTGCGGTGTGATGAAGAATTATACTTCGAAGCATGACAGTCTGTCTCGTGAGCAATCATTTTTTATTTGTTGACAGCTTCTTGAACAAAAAAAACGATTTGCTGGGTTTTTTCGGAGTGGGCGCCTCGGAAGTCGGGTTATAACCTCTACGTTTTCCCGCAAGGTCACAGTGTGGTGTTTTCCTTCGGGCTGTTTCCAGTTCATTTTGGGCATGCGAGATAGTTCCCTCTCTCTCCCGCGAGCTCGCCGATCGGGCTGATGCCTGATATTCCCAGTTAGTTCGGGCAGGCGGAAATGTTTTCCCCTTCCCCAAGCTGCGTGCGTGCGGGGATAACTTCCTCGCCCCGCAAAGAGTACCAGGATGCAAGGCGCACGTACCAGAACACCACGCGTGGCGCAGCGTCTGGCTTATTCTAATACGACGTGACGCACATTATCCAGCATTCTTTTTTCATTTTTGTTGTTGGTACCCCATGCGGCTTTGTATCACAGGTATCAGAGGTCAGCATATTAGCTGCTAACGCTGGTCCACTGGATGCAATAAACATCTGACCTATACGTGTGCTGTCCTCCTCTTCTACTGCTATCTGCTGTCATGTTGCTCGTGCTACTGCTGCTTTTGTTTGGCTTGCGTTTTGTAAGGGTTTTAGTGATATGTTGAGGCGTTGTTTAAGCGGGATCTACTGTAGAACATTGAGATTGCTAGATTGGAAATTATCCATTTTTTATTCTCAATCTAGATTGAAAGATCGCCGCCCCAAAGGTTTTCCTAAAGATTGCAATCTTCCAGGGAAATTTAACCTCACAATCTCATCATCACTGCTATATTCTACCAGGTATAAAATTAGGAAATACGTCAGCTGTGAGTTCGACTATATATATTGATGCAAGCTTGTAGACAGAACGTCGACGGAAATTTTTCCGACAGACTCGTGTAATCGGAGAAATTGATCGGTCGACGTAAGTAGACGTAGCATTATACCGCTTTGTTTGGCCTGATGTATATTGCTACTTTTTAATAGTAGTTTGAACACGCATGCATGTATGTGAACACACGTACCTTCCGATCAGACTGTGTCCTTTTTAATTATTTAGCACTACGTGTTTAGGTTTTGATTTGGCAAGAACGGTGGTACTTATGTTTCAAGTGGACCAATGAGTTAGCGCCGGCGGTGCTGCCATGTTGAAGTAATCCATGTATGCATGCTGAGCGTTCCCTTCCAGTATATGTTGATCGGTCGCACCTATTACGGGGGACCATATTAAAAAGGACCTACGGTACACACGACAACCTATATATTTCGCTATTTTTACTATTACGGGGGACCCTAGTTAACAGGACATATGGTGTACATAAAAACCTATATATGTAACCATTTTTACTAACACTATTTGGTCCTGTTGACTATGGCCCCCCGTAATAACGAAAATTGGTCCTACTTACTATGGTCCCCCGTACTAGTACAGCATATATATAGCAGGTGCAACCTTACCTGCATGTCACGTGCCAGTCAGACAGAGGCTTTCATTCATGTTTGTGCTTTTTTGTACACGTCAAGAGTGAAGCTTGGCAGCACAACGGTGGCATTGCTTTTCATGGGCGGAACGCCGCAAGCAAGCAATAGCAAAAAACGTGATCGTCGTAAGGAGAACGCCGAGTAGGTTTTTGCAATCCGGGAGCAAGGATCCTTAGGGGTGTCTTTTGACTTGAAAATTGCGTGGCGCGGTTCGCATTTCGGAATAGCCGTCCGCATTTGATAGTTATGGCCAGTTTTGACCCGTCTTGGCTGGGGTTTGGGGTCAGGGTCAGGGTCAAGGTTAGGGTTAGGGTTGGGGTTAGAGTCAGGGGTCGGGTTGGGTCTTAGTCCCTACCTTGATCCCAACAAGAACCAAAATACCGGAACAGCCTACCAACATAAAGATCCTTGCTCCCAGATTCTAATGGGACCTCGGAACGTCAACAACAACGTCGAGGAAGCTGGCGGTGGCGTCACGGCAAGCGTCATGAGTGTAACCAAAATGACAATGCCTCCTCACCAGAAGTTACTAAGTACAGCCGTACAACCCCTTGGCAGTACGATCGTCGGCCTCCGTTTACCTACAATACGGGCATGCGCGAAGCTGCAGGTGGGCTTCAGCCCGCTGCGGCGGAACCCCCCTTGTATCTTTATAAAATAATGAAATACGTCAGCTGTGAGCTGATACTCAGCTTTTGCAAACTGCGTAGTACTTGTATTTTGGGCGTGAGTTGACATGAAAACAGAAACATGTACTGTTCGATACTTCGGGTACTTGGAGTATCTCAATATGCGCAGTATACTCGGAGTATGAGGTGCACGTCGGCCGTCTGTGCACTACTGTTTCGAGAAATTCATCCCAATTTTTATGCAGAAATTATTCCACGGATGATCCCACGAGTGGGAGTTAGAGCGAATTTCTTCCGCGGGGGGTGGCAACTGGAGTACTTCAGAGTGATGGGAGTATGTGGGGAGTATAAGCGGTGAGTACTACTATGATTCACGAGTTCAATACTCTCGGAACTTTTGAGTACTCAAGTATTTTGGATGTTGGTACTACGGGTACTGCTTGTGCTCGGGTTTCCGTACTCCTCATACTCCCGGTACTCGCAGTGTCTGGGCGTTCAGTACGGCTCACAATCCCGGTAGTCGCAGTATTTTGGCCTTCAGTACTGCAATACTCTCAGTTCTCGGAGTGCGGAATGTGTACTCGATACTCCCAAGTATACTCGAGGTTTGTAGCACACTGCCGCCTGTACAATACTCTACCGAATGTTGTGTTTTTGTAAAGATGTGGTCGAGATAAGTCTCTCGAAAATACGGGAATAGTGTTGGACTTTAGCACCCTTATCATACCGTTGTCGGCTAACGAGCGCTGAAAACGGTCGCACCCCTTGTGTCAGTCAAGTCGACGCCGTTTTTCGATACCATATGATAATACCTTGCATGCAATACGAGTAAAGTCGGTAGGAAGGCGTCGGATGCTTGATTCGAGTGTCCGAGTGCTGACCGCTTTCCCCCCCTGTGTCCAAGCCGTGATTGCTGATGTTATTGTAGATGAGTATGTACAGATGGATATTACAGGTGATCTGTACGTATATAACGAGTTATTTTTCAACCGAACCCGCTCTCTCTCTCGTACTCATATTTTTTATGTATCTCCTATCCAAACTGCCTTCCGTACTTGAGGTGTGTTAAAAAAAAAATCAACCCCGCTCCACAAACACCAGGTTTCCTAAGTTCAAAATTACGCGTCATATCGCACACCCGATTGTGGAATTACTCCAGCGCGGGAAAAGGTCAAGCACGGGGGTTCTTCAGGGCGGGATAAGAGCAGGGTCTGTTTTTCCGCCGTCTCTTTTCTTTCTATTATTGGGTACAGGAGAGTCTATAAAACCATGAGATACTTCAAGTAGTGCGGTTGGGTTCAGATATTGTGTCGTAAGGCTGCGTTAAGCGACTCCCCCTCCGGAGCTTAGCGGTTGTCCCCTTTTTTTTCTCAGTCATTCACGTTGGTCGGTACTTTCAAACAATTTTCGTGCGCTCGAATTTCGTTCGTTCATCGATTTGACCTAGCTCGAACAAGATCCCCCCTTGTTTTGTTTTACCATCCCCATCGTGGTGTTTGCAATACAGACAGTACTCGGCCGATGCTACTAGAGCAGTACTCTCTTCAGCACTCTTTCGTATCTTAGATACACATCGGGGTGACATGCTGTATCAGACACTCTTCCCGCTTTCGCTCTCTTTTTTCTTAGGAAACCCTCAGCTGTATAATATATACTGCGTACACAACGTGTTTATCACGTGGAAGTTTCTCGTACATCAAGATCGGAAGCAATTTGTTAGTAATTAGTTTGGACATATGTTCTTTTGATTTGGTGCAGCAGTATAGCAGTAAGGAGGTGAGGTGCTGGCGCCGGCGTGGGTTCAAGAGGCCAAGTGAGACCTGTCGGCGGCTAGTGATGTGTCCAGGATCAGTTTGGAGGGCTCGGGTCCGGGTGGGATCAAAGTCGGCGTGATATCAGGGTGCCAAACATGACCCCGCGGCAACGTTCAAGCAACGAGTAGTTTTGTGTTCCCCAGCTACGGGCTCGGATGCTTAAGGCTCGCCGGAAAAGCTCCCCGCGCAAGTAACATAAAACATGCCAGGACCCCCTTCAACGCCCCAACGGACCACAATTGCCATGAACTACGTAGAGAAGGCAACTACATAAGAACCTTGAAATGTGTACGTACTGCACTATCTTTCGGGCTAACGTTACGGGGTGATACACTTTTTGTTTTTTTCAGAAATCTAGCAAATGCCCCGAGAAAACGATGGTTGTGCATTTCCTGAGGGTGGTTTTAGCCCGATCTGGACAACAGTATCGCTCAGAATTGCAGTATTTTTACACCTGGTATGCCGGTGACGAACGGAAATAAGACGGGCTCTTCTTTATGCGAGTATCCATGTAATCATTGCATCTAGCCCAGCTCGCAAGATAATTTTGCTCTCGTCGGTGCTCCGAGCAAGCCCGGGCAACAGGTCTCTACCCTTCTCTCTCCCCCTATATTTGTTTCCTCGCCTTCTTCTCTGATACATTCAGGGGTTCGACACGCCCACAGCTCTTTTCTCATTCGTGCTGTTCTGGCCTTTTCTGCGACGCACGGAAGCGTACACCAATTCCATGCGACGCCCTTGCTAACTACTGCTGTGTCGGCGCTTGTGGGTAACAAGGACGGCACCAAACCCGCGCGCGGAGTGCTAGGCTCCTCTTCCTCCATCCGAAAGTGACCGAAGGGTGCCCTGTCCGCTTTCCATTTCCCCCGTCGCCACTCGACAGGCGTGCTTGATCAGAAACAACCAGCAGCCCTACGGAAAAACGTGGAATGAGAAGCGGGTGCTGAGCTTGGCCGTCAGGGAGAGAGGCTGGCGGAGAGGGGATAGCAAGCGAGACTATCATAACGTCTTGTGAGTGTTAATCGCCATTCGGTTGGCAGAAAAAAAAACCAACGACGACAGTGCGATCTTCCCGACCCTGCTGTGGAGAGGGAGGGGCGGCAGACTTGACGATGAGAGGGGGAGAGCAAAGCTGCGGCTTTCTGCAGTCGTCGTCGCCAGGGGTTCCTCTGTCGGGCCGTTACACTCAACGCGAAGGGAACAAAGCCATCAAGAAAAAACGGCCAAGAAGAGGTGCTCGTTCTGTTGCGAGCGCGGCCCTGGTGGCCGGCACCACCGTCGTGGCGCTGATGACGGCGGTTGGGACCGGGAAAATGTCCGGAGCCTTCGCGCACGGGCGGGAGGTCGTCGCGGGGGCGAGACGGCGCTCGCTACGACCTCTCTCGAAAGATAACTCTTACGCACCCTTGGACGAGGGCGATCCTTCTGCTGCCCGACGAATCCTGAAAACGGAAGGTGAGTGGGGGATATTTTCTCGATAAGAACCACCTGTGTGCTTGAGAGGGGAGAAACAACGACTACAACATCGGCCGCTACGCGACTGGAGGATACCAAGAACCGGTTTCCGAGCTTCAGTTCATGGAATCGTACGACACGGGCGCAACATTGCCGCCTATCGGTACTGCTCGGTGCTCACGCTGCCCGTAGGCGATTGATAGTTCATGCGCCAAACAAAGTCAATCATTGGTTTTTGGTCGCTATTTCGGCGTACCGAAGGGCTTATTCATAATTCTAACTTTCGAAATCAGCTCGTATTCCTGTAGGGCCGTTAATACCGGAGAGTTGTTTCCCCCAGAATTCCTTTTTGGAAATTCCGGGAAAATAATCACGAGATGTGCAGGCGTTATGTCACGATTTGTGAAAATTCTCCGGAGGGAAAAATATCTGGCACAGCGGTTGAATTTAACGTATTTGGAAAATCAAAATCAGGAGAATATGGAAGATAAAGAATAATGCGCGAAAAAAAAAGTCTGGAAATCCTGACAATTATGGGGAAACCAGAACTCTCCGATGATGACGGCACTTGACAGTTGTTTCACCCTGTCGGCCTTCTGCACAAGTCCTGGTGACAGGTGGTGGTCTCTTCTGCTCGCTGCCTAGGGTTCAGCATTCCGCCTGCTCGTCGATCTTGCATCGAGTTACTGTAGGGCTGTTATACAACTGAGTGTCACCAGCCTCGACTTACTGTGGCTGGTATAGATACCGCACTGTCGCATGTTACGTACCGTGTGCTGTAAGTCATACATGTATCGATACGCACCGAAACAACTTGAAGCCCATTTTGGACACCATACAAACAATTTCGAATCGCAGTGGACATCTCGCCGGGGGTGCAGTCCACGGGCACACTCACAGTGGGGGGTCAGAATGGGGACGGACAAGACGAAGCGGAATCCGGGAAGGGAGAGGGTGGGCCAGAGGCGTCGCTACCCCAGTGCTACTCAACTCCCGCTGCCGACCCTTCCGTAGGCGAGTGGCGCAAGTGCGAGCACGGCATGGACGATTCGCCGACCGACATGGTCAACTGGTCGTTCTCGGACAGAGAGTTCGGCCGCGCTCCGGGGTGAGTCTTTTGCATCCGCTCCCGAACTCAACCTACACTGTACAAGAAGGTTTTTGGTAGTAAGCGAGCCGTCTGCGTTGGGATTCGCACGACACAGGCCCCCTCCCTACCCTCAATCAAGCTGTGCTCTGTTTCGCAGAAGGAGCGCTCTTTCATTCATGCATGTGTCCAGCCTACTACCGTACCTGGTAGTCTTCTTGTTGTATTATCATTCGATGCATTAGGTGATTTGATGTTGGAGCTGGAATCGCGCAGTAATTTCTGCCCGCAGCAGTTTCCGAGCGTGTCTCGTTTGGGCCTGCGAGTGCTTCCTCCGTAGAACAGGCCGCGGACTTCTGTTCACGTCGTGTCCGGAATGTAGGGTTTCATCGATTGCTGCGCATACGATCTGGGAGGTATTCCCGCATGTGAATCCCAACCGAGGGCGTGAAGGGGAGATAACCTTGTTCACGGTGACCTTTTTTATGTATCGGCTTTTGAACGGAGTTGAAGAGGAGGAGAGGCGAGGCGAAATCTCTTCTCCATGAATTGAGCTGCCTCCTGTAGCTCTGGTGGGCCTAAAAAGGGACGCCACGAGTGTCCAACTCCTCATGAGAGCTTTGAAACGCCTCCTTGCCCTGAGGTTTGCTCGACTATCACGCTTGTGTATCGAGTGAAAAAAACGTCTGTTTTATCGTACTTTTCTCGCCGGCTTGGGGGGATGGATCACGGGGGTGCACAGATGTAGCAAGAAGTGGGCGGAACAACACCCTGGCGAGGGGCCCATGCCGTTCTACGCGTGGGAGGCGGAGAAGTGCTTTCTGGACACGGTCAACGCGGATAAATTCTGCCGTGTAATGGAGGGGAGAAAGGGCCTCCTTTTCGTTGGTGAGTATTGTCTTGTCTCTAGACCGCGATGGACTGTCGTCAATCATCTGGACATTGTTTTGTTGGCAGCCCTGGGACGACGGGACCTCAAACGCAAAGACGCGTGCGCCCTTTTGTTGGCAGCTCCGGGACCCGACCCTGCATTACTTCTCGCCGGCTGTCCCTTCTGGAGGGAACGTTCTATCGTTTCTCATTCGCCAACGAGGAGTCAGGCTTCTAGTGCCCCTGCAGATTAATTGATTGTACTGTCGGGGGTAGAAAGCATCGATTGCGGTTGCGGCCGAATATTAATGTGGTGGGTCCTTCCTTTTCTCAACGGGGTTGGCTGCACCGACCCCGACTTCAAGCCAGAGGTATTTGCCACGGTTTTATCCCACAGTACGTACGTATCTGGGCGGAAATCATGTTCTCGACAGACAGCGCTGACGTTTTCTCGCCTCCGATTCATTCGCAATCGGCGCTGCTGTCGTAGTGTGAAAGTGCCCTTTCGAGTGTCTTGCCCCCGTGACAGCTACTGCTGCCGCTTATGTACATATATACCACTATTACGGGGGACCATAGTTAATAGGACCAAATATTGTTAGTAGAAATTGTTAAATATATAGGTTTTTATGTATACCACAGGTCCTATTAACTATGGTCCCCCGTAATAAGAGGGGGTTGTTCTCGCCCTTTGTGACTGGCGCTGCTGGTGGGCATTCGTAACCGTCATCAAACCGTGTGAGCTGGTGGAAGGCATGCGGTACGTATAATAGAGCAGGCAATGCGTATCACTTTGTCCCGAAGCAAAAGAACGCTCTACGAGTATATTCCCTCAGGTTTGCCCAGGGTCTCTTATCAGCAAAAAGCTAAACGTGTCCGTCTGTCCGAATAAACGTGGTGCATGGCTATTATTTCACGTTCGAACGAACGCTATGTAGGGAACATGGAACGTAACTACGTAATGTTGCGTTAAAACAAACCCTACTTGAACTCCTGCAAGTTCAAGCAAGAAAGGCCACAATCTCAGCTGACTACAACTCCCGGAGATCAATATCGAGAAACAGTCAAAACGGAGCGAGAATATTTGCCCCCAGCAAATCACGCGAACTGATTTTTGTGATGATTGATCCAGCGCTACAGCACAATGGTAGGGCATGATGTTTTTTTGACAGGAATTCATCAAGCGGGAACGAATTTTTGTCCTGATGGCACTGCAGCGTTGCAGCACAGTCGCAGGGCAAGCCCGGCCTCTGGCGGGCTCAGATAACGGATCAGCAGCAACAGCGAAGTACACAAGATATGGTACAGCAGCGTTGCAACACAATCGCAGGGCAAGCCTCGGCCTCTAGGGGGCTCAGAGAATGGAACATCAGCAACAGCGACAAACCACGACGGGCGCAGCCGTCGCAGGGCAAACCCTGCGAACTCATTTTTGGGACTACCCGAAGCAAATCCCGCAAATGAGTGTTTGTGACCATGGAAGAGCAGCGTTGGGGCTCAGCGCAGAGCAAGCCTGGCCACTGGCGGGCGTAGATAACGGAACTGCAGCAACAACAACAGCAAACCACGACACACAGGATATGGAACGACATAGTTGTAGCCCAGTCGAGGGGCACGCCTGGCCTCTGGCGGGCTCAGAAAGTGGGAGTAACAGCAACAGCAGCAGATCACGACAGGCACAGCAGTCACTAGCCAATCCCGGCCATTCACGCGAATGGAATTTGGCGGCAATGGAACAGGAGTCTCTTGACGGATCGTCTGGCGATAGCAGTACTAGTTTGGGTGAATCATTAATGCAATGACTACGCTTAAAATGCTTGCCCGTTCTTTCTGGACGGGAAAGTAATTGCCATCGAAGTCTAGACTTTAATACAGAAGCGGCCCTCATATTTCTGTCCAGAGCGGTACAATAGTACAAATCAGCTGTTTATGGGCGTGGATACGCGACAACAATAAATGGTGTAACCCCCCCCCCTCAACACCCGACATGCTCCGTTCCGGCACTGTAGGGATGCGAGGGACTATGGTCATACGACTACAGTCATGCATGATATCGAGTACATCTCCCCTATCGAGTACACCCGCCCCCCCCCCGCCCGAATTGATCAATATATTTCCTGCATAAATTCCGTTGATCTCACATAGAAGGTCATACAATACGGCTTAAAACCTACTGTAGCATAGACCTCCACCACCCCGGTCACCATACAAGTATTAAAAGGTAGCGCTTGGGGTGGAGCACGCATCGCTTTTCGTTGTGGTGTTCTACGATACAAATATTTTTATTCGAACATTCTCTGTATCTCGGGACACACTGTGGTACCTCATACTTATAAATAATACAGATGCTTCCATGTACACAAGGCTTCCCTTCGGATTGGGAAGAAGATGGGGGTCATTTCTTGTACCAATACGATCAAGGTTGGTTTGGCTTCGGACGTTTCTGCCAATCGTTGCGGAGCAGCCCCAAGTAAGCCAACCAAACAAGGTTGTATTTGTGTAAGAAACGAAGGTACTATCTTGGAAGCTATGGTGTGACCGACGAGAGAGCGACGTAAGAAGGCCCGGGGGGAAGTCAGCAGCGCCCGCAACAACGACGCTTCGGTTATGGAAAATAATGTCGTACAGGAGTTGTCAGGCGGCCGCGATTTTGATGGTAGAGTCGTCGTGATGCAACGGTAATATGACGGTGACGCAAGAAAAAGCCCTCACCAAAATGGTTGAAGACTTGTGCATCTATCTATTATTATCTATATCTGTACTTTGTTATTCTGAAGAGACCGTTTACATTAATGGTTACTATAAAGAGTGTTACGCTGAAGCATGCCAGGGCGGGGCCGGTATAATAGCGGACCAAAAACAAGTAGTACCAAGAAAAAACCAGGGTCACCACGTACCCACCTGTACGAAGAAAGCGTGCACCCACGTACGAGCCGACCAACGCGTCCACCCACCTACACACCCACCCAGGAATCATCGACGATTACATGGAACAGACCCACCCACCCACCCACCCACCCACCCACAAGGCTTTGCCCAATTACAGCTGTACGATTAAATACGAAATAAGCAAACCCATACGAATGCTTCACGAGACCAAAACAAAAAAATAGCACTAAATCACCTATACCAAGGGTAATAATTAAAAGAAGAGAATAATCTATCTGTATATTATCCTGTCGACTCTTGCACGGTGAAGCCTTAGTGACAAACACCATGTACTGTAGGTTATATCGTAACAGGTACGTCATGGAGATAGAGCACAAGAGCATACGCAAGCTACAGAGCGGAGGTTTCAAAGGAGATTAACTGGGCGTTCGCAGCAAAACCCCCAGCAATAACACTTAGCCCCGATAACAGCGGCGGCGGCAGCAGCAGCAGCAGCAGCAGCAGCAGCAGTAGCACCAACAGAGCAGAGCAGGACCTGCCCGCTTCCTGTCGAGCTTTGTCGTGCGTTGTCCCAGTGTCGATTTTTTTCCAACAACGACGCGAATTTGCTTGGTATGTATGGTACGTTTGCTGTCAAAGCTGTCAAGTCACATGTTTGAGTGGTGACGCAATGAAGGCGAAAACACCGAACACGCTAAAAAAAAAAAAAATCTGGAAAGCAGCGAGCAGAGTTACAGACGCACCAGTATAGCAGCAACGAAGCAGCAGCCGGCAGAGCAGAGCAGAGCAGGACAGGACCTTTCAGTATTGATTCCCCTTTCTTCGGTCGTCTTGCTTTCCTGAAACACAGCATTTTTATGGCGTTTTGCTCTGTCCGTACGTCGTGTTTCAAAAAGAAGAACCTGAGTTATGTATGTATTTAGGGCGGATACCTATGGTACGTTTATTTCCTGTCACAGCTGTGAAGACACACGTGTCCGTGGTGGCGGAATGCAGGCAAACTCGTGATATTCCTGACGAAGTATCACGGGCTAATCGTGCCGCGTACGTCACCTCAGGTTCTGACGCTAAAAGCCCGCCTGCTGCAGGCTAGCCGTGCCGTGCATCGTCGCCTGCTGTCAGCTGCTGACGCTAAGAGCCAGCGTGCTTGGGCTTGTCGTACCGACCACCTGATACGAACGGAAGAGCTAGCAAGCAACACCGACCCTGAATCCTGAATATTTATACATATATTTATACCTGGTACATAGTATTTTCTGGGCAGAGCTTTGGTCGAACGGCGCGGATCTCTCATCTCAGATTTCCGGCTTCACCCAACTCAAAAGTAAGGCATGTCCTAGTAAGGTGGCGTACCAGGTGTATTTTAAGCAGCCTTGTCAATATGCAACTCGCTTTAATCGTGACACCCAATGCCCGCCTCCCCGCCCTGAATCCGCCTCCTTATACGCATTAGGTGACAGCCTCACCCGCCTCATGTCGACAACGCTAGCGTCGACCCTTCGCGCCGTGGGCGTCGTGGCGGGATCAGACCAGAGGTGCCACGATGAGTGGTTGGCGTGTAACGGCGCCCTTAAGATTCACTACCAGCGTAACGACTTCCTGGACACTCGCACGGAACGCCTCTTCCAGAACAACACCCGCGGGTTTGACGAGAAGCACTGCGAGCGTCCAGACCTGAGCAAGACGCGGTGCACCATTTTCGCTGACGATGAGACGCTGGCGGGGTTTGACACCTTGGTCGTGAACAGCGGGGCGCACCCTAGGCCCGGGGAGAGGTACGGCCCCGCCATGGAGATCGCGGGCCCAACGATCGCGGCGTCCATGAGACGGCTGCACGGAGACGACGATGCCATTCTGGTTGTCAGGAATACTGTGCCAGGGCACAGTGATTGTAATGACAGGTGAACGGAGGGGCAGGGATGGAGGTACTGAACGTTTGCAAGCACGTAGCGGAGCTGGGGAGGGGCTACGGCGCCGGTGCTGGTGCTGGTGGTTCTGACATAGGCGATCAGGGAAGAGGATTTACAGCAGTCTTGAAACAACAGTGCGTGCGAACTTCTTTGTGCGCGAACGATCCCACCTTCTTTCTGCATCTCGTCGACCTGCCAGCGCAGTCCGCGGGGCCTACCCACAGGCTATAGCAGTAGCATGTTGGTATATCGTCTTGTTCCACATTCCCAACATTGTCTCCCGAAAGGGAATATAAATTCATGGTGTCGCGGCTTTTGCGTGATGTTT
Source organism: Nereocystis luetkeana (assembly GCA_031213475.1). Lineage (NCBI taxonomy): Eukaryota > Phaeophyceae > Laminariales > Laminariaceae > Nereocystis > Nereocystis luetkeana. The sequence goes on from JARUPZ010000003.1 coordinate 8,105,787, forward strand.
GAAGTGCAAATTATACGAAGGAAGGTATCGTCTCTTAAGCACACACAATAGTTTAGTTTTGCCAAGTAGCCCATTTGTAATCCTGCATTATCAGCCCCGTGTGGTGCGTGTTATTTTCGCTATATGTCCACTTCGGTGGCATGTACATCAGCACGAAGCGGCGCTGTATTGTATTGCGATCGGAAAATGTTCCGTGCCACACGACCTTGCTTGCCAAAGTCTCTGCTCCATCCCACCCCCTTCCACGTAAGTTTCCCCACAGTCGTCAATCGCACCGCACCGCACCGCAACGTACCACTCCCTCTCCTTAGGATGTTCGAAGGGCCGGTCGATCTCGACGTGGCTCTCGCCCTCGTCGACTCCGCTCCCCCGAGCTACATGTTCTCGACCTTCCACGACAACAACAGGCTCCTCGAGGAGGCGTTTTTGAGGGACCCCTCGGACGGTTGGAGGCTGATCGACTCCTACACGCCGACCGTCCTGCGCCCCGACTTGCATATCGGCGGAAACGACTGCCTGCACTACTGCATACCCGGGCCGACAGACCACTGGGTGAGACTGCTGTACAACTTGCTGCTGGTCGCTACGGGCAGCGATGCGGGAGCCGAGTCTTAGGACGGCCCCCGGCAGTGCGGTAGTGCAGGGAAAATAGGGGAGGAGGCCCACAGCAAGGAGAACAAGGAGCTTGTGCGGGGCTACAGGGGAGGTAGGAACTAGACGTTTTGGAATAGGAGCCATTGCAGCTCCTTGCCAAAGCCGACGATGTCGCTTGGCTGGGGGGGGGAGGGGAGGCGGGGGGAAGTGGGGGGGGGCTTGGTTAAGATCGCTACTGACACATTTTATGAGCCGCCTCGTTTGTTGGTTTGTATTTGTGTATTTTCGGCGAGGCAGGCATGCCGTTGTATTTCATCGCTGTAGGACGACTAGTATTTTCGTGACTTGGGGGTGTTGTTGCGTTCGCTGGTGTTGACAGTGCAGACTGATGTTGGTGCCGGTGGTGCTGACACTGGCACTGGCGCGGTTGGT